>SNVD02012187.1:0-64058 GCA_013180625.2 Boswellia sacra | reverse complement strand
AATAGACATGAACAATTGGCCTTAATCGATGGAAAAAATAAAGGTAAGATATCACATGCAACTATACCAGAAAGCGGTTACTCGAACTTTTAACAAAAGAATAAAGGCAAGATAGTTCAAAGAAGGAAGTTGGTCCTTGAGCAAGCAAGACCAGTTGTGTTTGATCAAAGAGGGAAGCTCAAACCCAATTGGGAGGGTCCAATAATTTTGACAAAGGTCGTGTTTGGTAAAGCCATCATTCTCTTGGATATGGAAGGGAATGAATTCACTGAACCTATTAACATGGATAGGCTGAAGAAATATTATGTACAAAAAAATGGTGAGATAAAAAAAATTAATCAAAAAACCAAAAATGGCTGGTTAATAATAGGAGTTGTCTCATTGTACATATATTGTTCGAAGAACAAAGATTGTACTTTTATTAATGAAATGAAATTGTTTGGAACAAATATGCCTTTTGAAGTGTCTTATTGTTTTGCATAACAACAAAAAGAAAACATCAAACATCTAGGCCTATCAAAAAACTAACAATGTTATCTTTGCTTCTTCGATGGACTATAGATAGGCTCAATGTATCGCTTACAGCACTGCCTAGCTCAAATAACAATGTTAGCAATGGAAGCCTAAAAGGTCACCCAGTCCTTGTATCTGTCATCTGTCTCAAAATCAGGATCACAGAATAGATTCCTCTCAACGGTGTGATGAGCCTAAGAATCTCTCATACGCTCTAGATAACGAGGAGACAATCTCCTAAGACCAAAAGCAGTCGGTGAATCCTCAATTCTTTGCTTCAGACCATACTATTGACATAGCCTGGCAGGATCATAGAATGAACTGTGGGTGAAACCCCCTAGAGGCATGCATGCAATATATGTCCCTGCTATCACATGCTCCAGCTTGTACCATGGACAGTACCAGTGAATATGGGTATCAAGAATGACTTGAAGCCAGTCAATCCAAGAAGAATGTCTCTTATGCCTCCTCATCTTATGAAGTTGAGGACTATAATGGAAAATATCCCCTTCAGGCGGTGTTAGAATAGATAGTCTCTTTTGTAAACAAATCTGAGAAAAAGAAACAAAATAAAATGAGAAAAGAAAACTGCTAAGTCAAAAACTCGGAAAGGGCGGCTTAGGCAAAAATTAAGGCTAGCTCGCTAAGCTGAAAACCTGAAAATGGTAGCTTAGATAAAAATTAGGGCATGAGAAATGAGAAGAGCCTATTGAGTCGAAAACGCAAAAAGGGCGGCTTAGGCAAAAGTTAAGGCAAGCTTTCTAAGTCGAAAACCTGGAAGAGGGCGACTTAGACAAAAGTTAGAGCTTAAATTAAAAAAAATGAGAATGAAAATGAAATGGGATGAATCGTGTAGGAAGAACCCAAAAAGTAGAATACTACCACCAAACCGCTGACTTGGGTCTGGCTTGACTCAATCAAGTTCGATCAATGTCCCGGCTCGAATCAAGGGAATGGCTAGGAAGTTGGGATCCATATGAGGAATGACAGTTGCAAGATATGGATCTCCAAGACCATTCGATAAGACTAGTAAAAACTATGCAAGGAGGCAGAAGTGAAAAAGGCGAAGCCAACCAGATGAAGTCATGTCCATCACTCTGAGTAGAGGCATGGTGGAAGATAATGTCACTCTACCACCCTTAGTGTGAATGCCCATGGTGGAAGTCGAGAAGTCAAAGAAGTGGGCAAGATCAGATAATGATGGTGTCTGGATAGTGGGAAGAATGAGGCTCTCAGAACTGGATGAGTAATGACGAGTATGGCTTAGAATTCCTCATACAGATGGCAAAGTTCTTGCCTATTGGAGTAGAAGACATGATCATAAGAATCCTAGAAGGTTGTAAAGTCCTTCAAAAAAGAAATGTCGAGCTTGACATGATGAAGTAATTTCAAATAATAAAGGTTGGCAAACTCGAGTTCTTTTATAATCCTTGTCCCTCAAAGCCTTTAGAAAGGACTAGAAGATCTGAAAGGAAGCTTCAGACGTGTTAAATGATTTGAAGCGATTAAAAAGAAGTCCCGAGAAACAAGAGAAAAGGCACAAAGTAGTAAGGAGGAGCACTTAAATAGTGTAAAAATCAAGACAGAAAAGGTCAGGGAGAGACCGGTCAGCCATTTGACTGTCGACCGATTGTTACATGGTAGCTAGCCTATTGTCAGACAGTCACCTGGCAATCTGATGGTTGGCCAACAGCCATTAGGGATAAAATAGCCCCTTAGCCCTCCTCCCACGCAACCCTTCAACTTATGAAACGCATACGAACGGACGTTTTTGAGCGTATGACTTCCAGATCTTGTAATCGTATTAAGAACTAAATGCATGGAATTAGAAACGAAAATTTTCCATTTCTAGAAATCGTTTACATTAATTGTACATTATGAAAGTTCATATGCGAAAGCAAAATGAACAAAAAAGAATCTTAATAGAAGCGGGTGGTAATAGTCTTCACATCACCATCATTGTCAATATCAAAGGAGAAAGCTGCGAACAAAGCTTGAAGACGCTTCACATCATGTTGTAGATGAGCAACTTCTTAACAACCCTTCTGACCAAGAGAATCATATAGGTAGAAAAACTATTAAGGCATAAATCATGCATACACGAAGTATAGAAGGACATTTTACCTGATACTAATGAGACATCTGCAAGAAATATCTGTAAGAGGCAGCCTGCATGCGAAAAACCTGCTCCATGGAAGATCCCAGCACCTGAATTGCATTGTATTTCTATTAGTGATAAATGACAGAGAATTTGAGAAATGAATAGTTAGGAAACTTACCAAAGTGTTATCCTGTGGAACAAAAAAGATAGGCATTTTCGAATCCTTGGTGATCACGCGATTCTGGATCGACCCATTGTCATCCCATGTGGAGACAATGTTACTGGTGTAAGCCTGAAGGTCATAAATCACATGACTGGCTAGAGCAGCCAGGGCAGCCGAAGAAGCTAGAGGAGGGGGTGATTGTTGATCTGCTGTAGAAAAGGAAGCAAGCGTGCCAGTGCCTAAAAAGAGGCTCCTAATCTCTTCCCACGACGAGCAAAAGAACTACCAGAGTAACCAGACACCACTGGGGGATGAGAAGTGTCATTAGCAAATTGGCCAAGCCTAGTATGCAATAGGGTGGCTCGAGCCCAATCGATGTAAGGAGTCATCAATGGGAACTCGATGGCACTCAAATGAATACGGGTCATGTAAGGAAATGTCAATGCTTCAGGGAACAAACGATTGATTTCTATCAATAACCTGTTAAAGACTCGAACCACAGAGTACTTAGTACTGAGGCCGTGGAAAGATATGTTTTTAGATCTCACATTGAAAATCCTCCTTCTTTTTTTTTTTTTAAAATTCCATAATGGAATATAAATTATGGTAAGAGATTAGGGCAGAAGCCAGTTGGCCCCCTTGCATCTTAATCTTGAATCTGATAACTCTGGCCTCATAGCCATGTTAGCAAAATCTATCATTAGAATCAGTGGTGAAAGAGGAATCAAACGATGTGTCAGGCCCTCAAACCAATCCCGCACATGATCACCTAGATACCACACCATGCTATTCCCACAACAAAGGAGGATGCGGTTTAAGTTGTAGGGGGAAGCAACTATTATAGCTGTGGGCCAATTCTCCTCAGGTCCCTTCCAATTAGAATGAATCTGCAAAGAATAAAGATGCGTGGTAAGAATATGACATAAATGAAATACTGACTATAATGTCTTTTTACCTTGTCCCAGGTCCGTATATGAATATAATCAGGAAAAAAGTCAAGCTCGTGAAATCTCTCAAGCTCAGTATGACGTGTAGCCTACCTCTTCATCTGAGGGAAGGATGAATCCTCATAAGCAGGAAGAGGAGATCGAAAAACTCCTAACTCGTACGCCCACATTCGTCATGAAGGGTACAAAATTAGAAATGGAAGCCATATGAACAAGGCACAAAGGTGTAAGGAAGAAAGAAGGTACCTTAATAAGTGCAACAAATCCAGGAATCCTAAAAACTCCTCATCAGGCCCGATCCAAATGAAAGTATGGTTGACCAAGAGTAGCATGGCCCCAGTCAAAATCCCTCACTTGATCAAGATCCTGGAGGACAAGAAGTAAAGTCAAAGCAATGGTGTTCGACATATTGGCAAAGAGCGTCATACCTAATAAATAGACAATGATGTTGCGAGCATACTGGTTCACTTCGACTAGTGCCATATTAGACCTCCATTTCCAATATTTGTACAAAAGAGCATATCGAATGCTGGCCTTGCTCTTAACATGCACGTCACACCCAAGAGGTCCTGGATTAGCTTTTATTGATCCCTCGAATCCATGATACAGGCATTAATAGGAATCAGCTCGCCACTACATGGAAGGCCGATCAAGGCAGCAATGTCCAAAGGCGTATTCGTTATATCACCGATCAAAAGATGGAATGTGTGGGTCGTATCCATCCACCTCTTGCACAAAGTGGCTAATGCCCGATGATCGGTATACGCTAAGCACACGTGAGACAAGTGATGAACTTATAACAACCGGTATCGACAATCCTACTCTTAATTACATCGTTCTCTATCTTTAAGAACCAACTATGGGCTCTAAAAAATGCCCCGCACATCCTATTCTCATGATAGTCCTAAAGCAAGAAATTGAAGTCTCTACAATTCAAGCCTAAATAAATCCGAAGAAAATAGTAAAGCAAAGAATGAAGAAACTACATATTAGATTAATTATATGAGAAGCCACGTCGTAAACAACTAGCATGTTCTGGCCTCTTGGAAGACCCCTCAATGTCGATTTTTATATTGGATCAGTCTCATTTAGGTCAAGGTGGATTGGATAAAAACCGGGAGCAAATCAGATAAAAAACAAAGAAGTTGTGCCTGGATGAAGATGTGAAAGGATAGGTGGGCTTTATAGAAGCCCTCAACAGAAGGCTGACAGTTAAACAGTCAGGCAGCTGTTAACCAACCATCAGGTGACTATCAGATAGTCGAGCAGCTATCAGACAGCCAACCGGCCATCCCTCTAATAAAGGGCAAAAAGGAGAAAGAGAAAAGAAAGAAGAAAGAGAGAAAAAAGAAAAGAAAAAGAAGAGAGGAAAAGAGAGAAGTAGAAAAGAGAAAAGAGGGAAAAGAGTAAAAAAAAAGAAGAAAAGAAAAAGAAAGTGAAGAGCGAGAAAGAAGAAAAAGAGGAACTCCTCATTGACCCTAAGACACTCTAAATGGAATCAATGACAAGTGCTTGACCATGGCAATGGTTTAGCAACTCACAATGAAAGAAGAACGACCTCAATCGATAAAATCTTCAACCGAAATGACATGGGAGAATTCCTCTAGATACTAGAAAGCAATTTGATGAGGAATGCATTGAACAAGGTAAATAATTTTTTATTAATTTTACATGATGTTTGAATCTTGTAGGAGCTTTCAAGGACAAGGGAAATATCCCTAATGAGTCAGATAATGAACAACATGATGTCAAAACTCAAGAAATTTCCCTACTGGACTAGAAGAATCAACAATAGAACCAAGAATACTCAAAAGAGGGGCATGAAAGCCAATGAATGCAAAATCTGAAGAGATCAAAAAGAGAATAAATAATACTTAGCCAAAGGCACGAAGAATGAGAAGGTCTGAAGGCCACAAAGCGGTGCATGATAGAAGTTCTTCCAGTGGGCATGCATTAGAAGGAAACCTTAAGAAGTAGATGCACTGAAAAGTTTTTTAAGCCCTTAAAACAGGCACAAGCCCTAAGCAGTGCTACACTAAAGAGTTTTGAAAATCCTAGGAAGTTGGTGCACTTAAGAGTGTTTTAAGCCCTTAGAATTGGCACACCAAAGAGCATTACCAAACCCTAAGAAGTAGGTGCACTGAAGAGTATTTGAAACCTTAAAAAGTAAGTGCACTAAAAAGTTTTTTATCACAGCATCATAAGGATACTTTCTAGCCTTTAAATGGGTGCACACCTTAGATAGGCATGTTCATCCTTGGATGGGCACCTTAGCCGTTGCATGGGCACACTCACCTTAGATAGGCACGTTCACCCCTGGATGGCCACCACAGCCCTTGGATGGGCACATTAGTCCCTCAATGGACACACACTTTTTGTATGAATAAAAGGAAGTGACGAGAAAATATGAAACAAGGAGGACGAAGCCAAAGATGTTTGATGGAAGAAAGAAAGACGAAGTAAGAGTACTTTGTCGACTTTTGTGTCTCATAAACCTCTTCAAAGTAGGGGATAACCTATAGAAATTGAATTTTTTAGGCTCAATGATGAAATGAAAGTAATTGTTGAGCAAGAAAAAGACCAAAATGCCCTTGAGGGTCAAGAAGATAAGGGTGAGAAAGAGTTGGTGAAAAGTCTCAAAACTGACACATGACTTTGAAAAATCACATAAATTAATCTAGGAGGAATTTGATGATGAATCATATACTGTTGTGAAGCTATGGATGTCTAGTTTTTGTCAAAATTACAGATTGCAAATCGGAGTTGAATTACAATCGAAGGAACAAAGGTTTGAAAGGGTTGCATCAAAGGATAACAAAAAAAGGAAACAGCCGAAGAGATAATGATTAGCCGGCCATCAAACAGTCTCTCGACTGTTCAACCGGAAGCCTGGCTATCTGATAGTAGCCTAACTGTTAGCCAATGCCTGATCGTCTGTCAAATGGCCTCCCGGCCATCTAGAGGTATCTGCCCTCCCCTTATTGGCTTATTTTCGAAAATTAGCTTAAAAAACTTCCTTTTTCCTTTTCACCCCTCTCTTATATAAACCCCCATTCTCTCACTTTGCAAGACAAACTGATTGTTCAATAAAATCATCTTTCTCCCTCGTGAAGACACGCTCAAGAGTACGAGAAGTCTTTTCCAGTATAAATATTTTTTTAGGTGTTTTATTACTCTAAACCCTGAAAGAGTACGTCTTGAGAGCAGAATTCTCTCATCCATCCTATTCTTTCTTTTATTTTTCTTGCTTAGAGGAAGCATGTTTAGGATTTAATTTTATGCTTAGGAGCATGTCTAGGATTATTATGAATTGTGCTAACCCAATTTGTTTTACAAGATGGATAAGTGTGTCGTGGTAAGCCTACAATCCTTCCTTTTTTAGAATCATGCTTAAGAGTTTACTTTCTTTGCAAATGCTTAGAATCGTGACTAGGAGAACATGTTTAGAATCATGCTTGAAAAAATTTATTTGGTTTAATGAATGCTAAGAAATAGCATAGAATAGGTAAGAATTATCATTTTGCCCTTGAATATCTTGCTTGAGCTAGAATAGCTATGATTGATTTCAATTATTTGAATTAGTCTAGAAATGCCATGATTAGGCTAGCATATGCCACGAATGACTTGTTAGGCTGGAAATGTCATGATAGAATTTATTGAAATCTAGGCTAGAATGCCATGATATTAGATTATGGCCCTATTTGACTTATAATTTATTTGTCTATGTATGAATGTTTGATTATTAAAGAAGTATAATTGTGTGATGCCATGAAGTGATGGTGGACTCACATTGATGGTGAGGGACCATTACTTAGAACGAATGATCAATGTATGGAATATTTTATTGTCGAATAACAATGTTGTAATCCTCTCCCCTTCCCCTATGTATGAAAGGGAATGTAATCTATTCTCTTCCCCCTTTCTTTGTATAAATATGCAACCATTTTGATTGAATAATCACTTAACATGCCTAATGAAGATAAAATGGAATATGTGCATAAAATCAACTACTTAAGCAGACTAAGTAACAACATGAGCTATTCCTATTTGGTATTTCCCAAGTGGAGACTAGATTTATATCCGGACAGGTCAAAAGACTAATACCTAACTTCTCAAACCCATTTCTAAATGAGGGATAAGGGTAGTTTAGGCCCTATAGTGAGGGATCAGATTGCCCTCATTCATTCCTAATTGAATCATTAGGTGGCGACACCTATCTCCAGATGTGCCCACAACTCGTTTATGTTCCCGTAAGTCTCTAAAGAGGATTTGACACAGTGTCGTGATTGTAAACACTCTGGCAAGATGAAAGCTTCGTTCATACTTGGTCAGATAGGTCATCAAGAAGTTACTCGTCTGCAACATGATGTGAAGCATCTCCAGGCTCAAGTCATCACTTTCTCTTTTGATATTGATAATGATGGTGATGAGTGAGGATTGTCAACACTGATTTTTATCAGGATTTTTTGTTTGTTCATTTTGCTTACACGTATGAACTTCTTATGATGCACAATCAAATGTAAACAGTTTCAAAGATTTAGTGAAAATTCTCTACTTTTGATTCCCTACATTTTGCATATTATATTAAATTTACATCCAAATTTGTTCAAATTTGTCTCCATATTATTATTCATGCAATTATGAATAAAACTACAAAATCTGGAAGTCACACCCTTGAAATTGTCGATTGGTATGTGTTCTGAAAGTCGAAGGATCACGCAGGAAGAGGGCTAGTAGGCTATTTAGCCCTAATGGCCACTGGACGACCATCAGACTGTTGGGTGACTATCTAACAGATGGGTAGCTATCTGATAGCAGATCAGCCATCAGGCCATCGAGTGACTATTTGACAGTCAGGCAGCTATCTGACAGCCAGCTAGCTATCATTCAATAATAGGCCAGTAGTCAGATGGTCGACCAAGGGTCAGCTATCATGCAACATCTGACCAGCAGTCAGATGGCTGAAAGGGATTCCCTGACGAATCTTCCCTTTTCTATCTTGATTTGCACACTTATTTAAGTACTGCTTATTATTGCTAATTCTCTGCACCTTCTCTCTCATTTTGGAAGACTTCTTTTTCACTTTAACATCTTTTTGTGTTATTCAACAGGTATGAAGCTTCTCCCCAAATTGCCCAACCCTTTCTAAGACCTTTGAGGGACAAGGACCGGAAACGACTCAAGTCTATCGGCCTTTATCATTAAAAGTCCTTCGTCACATCAAGCTTGACATCCATTTTCTAAAGGTCTGTATAACCTTTTGGGATTCTCACGATCATGTCTTTCGCTTCAATAGACAGAAGTTTTGCCCTCTATATGAGGAATTCTTTGCCATACTTAGTCATCACCCATCCAGTTCTAGGAGCCTCATTCTTCCTGCTATCCAGACACCATCAGCATCTGATCTTGCCCTTTTTTTTTACTTCCCGACTTCCACAATGGGCATTCACACTAGGGGTGGTAGAGTGACATTGTCTTCCATCATGCCTCTGCTCAAAATGATTGACAGGACTTCGTCTAGTTGGCTTCGCCTTCTTCAATTTTAGCTTCTCGTATAATTTCTACTGGTCTCATTGGACGGTCCTGGAGATCCACATCTTGTGATCATCATTCCTTAAATGGAACGCAGTTTCACGGCTATTCCCTTGATTCTGGCTGAGACTTTGATCAGACTGGATCGAGTCAAGGTCAACCCAAGTTAGTGGTTTAGTGGCAGTCTTCTACTTCTTTAGATTCTTCTTTCATCTTCTTTTTATTTTTTTAATGCTCTAATTTTTGCCAAAATCACCCTTTTCAGGTTTTTGACTTAGCGAGCTAACCCTAACTTGTGCCTGAGTTGCCCTTTCTGGATTTTCAGCTAAACGGGTTCTTCTTTTTCTCATGCCATAATTTTTTCCTAAATTGCCCTTTTCAGGTTTTCAGCTTAGTAGGCTTGCCTCAATTTTTGCCTAAGCCGCTCTTTTCGGGTTTTCGACTTAGCAGGCTTATTTTTCTTATTTTTCTTTGTTTCTTTTTCTTAGATTTGGTTACAAAAGAGATTATCTATAGCATGTGAATGATTCTTGGCCATATCGCACCATTAAGAGGAATATATTCCTTGATTCTGATTTAGAGAGAGATGATTGGTATAAGGATTAGGTGACCATTTAGGCCTCCATTCCTAATCCTAACATTCGAGCTAGACAGTTCTGTGAGTAATACTGTGAGCCTATTTGTAGTCCATCGGTGATGTTTTCCTTTTGCAAAATAATAATACATTTCAATAGGCATATTAGTTCCAAACAATTTTATTTCATTAATAAAAGTACAATCTTTTTGTTCTTCAAACAACATGTGCACAATGAGACAACTCCTGTCATTAATTAGCCAGTTTTGGTTTTCTGATTAATTATTTTTCGTCACACTCTTCTTCTTTTTTTTTTAACATCATATTTCTTCAAATTGTACAAATTAATGGGTCCCAATTGGGTTTGAACTTCCCTCTCGGATCAAACACAACCAGCCTTGCTTGCTTAAAGACCAATTCTTCTTCTCTGAACTTCCTTGCCTTTATTCTTTTGTTAAAGGCTCGAGCATCCCGTTTCTAGTATAATTGCATGTGATATCTGGCCTTCATTTTTTTCATCAATCAAGGCTAATTGTTCTCATCTATTATGAATTCACTCCTCTTTAGGAACTTCTGCTTCAATTAGAATTCTCACTGATTTCATTTATATCTCAATTGGTAGGACTGCTTCCGAACCATATACCAACAAGAAGGGTGCCATGCCTGTCGAGCTTCTGGGTGTTATCTGTAACCCTATAACACAAACAAAAACTTCTTTGCTCGATCTTTATATGTCTCTACCACCTTGGTACCGCTCTATTAGCTTGTGGCTGGTACGAAGATGACTTAGGGTGTTCCATTTTGTTCTTCTAAAAAAAAGCCTTAGTTTCTGCCTAAAATTGAACCACCCCATTGTCAGTCATGACACGATGAGGTACTCTGAATATGTATATGAAGTTCTTTTCGATGAACTTCGCCATCTGCTTTGCCCCTGACTTAGTGTAGGACTCAGCTTCTATCCATTTGGCGAAGCAATCAATTGCCGCCACCACCACATATTGATGCCCATTGGAGGTTGACGACCTTATTTTGCCTATAATATCGATGCCCCATGTAGCGAAGGGGCATAGTGCAGTCATCCCTTGTAGCTCCAAGGGTGGTCGATGGATCAAATATCCATTAATCTGACATTGGTAGCACTTCTTCACAAATCAGATACAGTCTATCTCCATAATTATCTTGTAAAAACCTTGACTCATGATCTTCTATGCAAGTACTAGCCCATTCATATATGGCCCATGTACACTACTATAGATTTCTTCCATAAGTTTCCTTGCTTCTTTCTCATCCACACGCTTAGTTGCATCCCTTCTGGGATTCTCTTGTACATCGCCCTCTAATGACAAGTAAATTACTAGGCCAACTTACGTAACACAACCCTATCCTTCTCGTTGGTCTCCTCAGTCAAAATCCTCCCCATTAAATATCTCCCTCTGCATTAAATATCTTTTCCAATCATAGAACCATGGCTTCTCATCCACTTTGATTTCTGTTACATAGGGTTCCGTATAGCATGGACCCTATGCTTGTGATATCATTATTGGCCTCACCAATAATTCCTATGTGCTCACCTAAACTGATGCCAACGAAGCTAATGCGTCAGCCATCTGATTCTCACTTCTAGGAAGATGGGTGAAGGTGCACTGCTTAAACCTCCCAATCAATCTTCTGATTTATTCAAGGTAAGGTTTCAGCTTTCCCTCTCATAGATCCCAATCTTCATTAGCTTGAGAGATAACTAGTTTGGAATCTCCCAACACTTCTGCTTCATCAATACCCATGGCAATCAAAATTTCTAAACCAAAGGCATAGGCTTCATATTATGTCATATTATTGGTGACTCTGAACTCTAATTTTTTGATGAATGGGATGACTTCTTTAGTTAGTGACACTAGAATAACCCATATTCTAGTACCATTGCGATTAACAGCTCCATCAGAGAACATCCTCCATCCTAGTATCGAAATTATCCTCAGATGTTCATTTAGGAATTCCAACTCCCATGGTTCATCATCATCGACTAGATTTGTAGCCGAGAATTCTGCTACAACTCTTCCTTTCACCACCTTCTTGGTGACATACTTTATTTCAAATTCTGACAACTATACTAGCCATCTTGCTAACTTCTCCACCAATGCTGGTGCCTGGTAAAGGTACTTTATCGAATCCTCTTTGGAGACAGCCTTAATTTTATAAGATTGAAAATAATGCCTCAATTTCTTTGAGAGCCAAACCATGGCCAAGCATGTTTTCTCAACATAGCTATACTTTGTCTCGTACAGTAGCAATTTCTTGCTAAGATAATAGATGGCATGCTTTAAACCCTTCTCATCTTCTTATGCAGCATAGCACCGATGGCCTTCTCTTCAAGAGACAAGCAAAGAACTAAATTCTCACAGGTTTTGGCAGTTTCAAAACTGGTGGATTCTGCAAGTACTCCTTAATCTTCTTGAATGCTTTCTGGCATTGATTATTCCATTCCACCGGCTGATCCTTCTTCAAAAGCCTAAAGATCAATGCACAAATGGTTATCAATTTAGAGATTAACTAACTAATATACTAGATCTTTCTAAGAACGCTTCTAACTTATTTTTCAGTCTTAGGTGACAACATCTGCACAATGGCTCGAACCTTGTTTGGATCCAGTTATATCCCCTTCTTGCCAACTATAAATCTCTATAGCTTCCTTGAAGTAACTCTGAAGACAAACTTCTCCGGATTTAGCTGTAGCTTGTATTTCTTTGCCCTTTCTAGCAATATATCTAAGCTTCAAAGTTGACACAGGAGTGTTGCAATCCATGGGATTCATGATAGATCATCAAGGGGTGCAAATTGTTACAATAGTCAAGAGTGCACGTGAACCAGAATGAGGGATAATTTCGTAAAAGAACTGGTATTGCTGTGCAAAGAATTAAATGTCAAGACTTGTGGCTATAAAAGATCTTGAAGTCAGCTTTCTAACACATTTGTCAATGTGTCATTTGGAGTTGTCTGCAGGAATCTATGACTATCTCTTCACAGCTGGTTCATAGTTAATGGTGCATTAAAGTCTACTCTAGAATTTGAATTTGATTGCTTAGTTGTTTGGAATTTGAATTTCTAGCTTAGTTGGTTGTGCTTTTATTACCTAATGAGTTTACTTATGAGTCTTAGTTAATAAATGAGTTGTCAATATAGTAGTTGAGCTGTAATTGTTGAAATCATTTAATTATTGTCTTTTACCTATGCTTGGAGGGTTGTTCCAAGTTATTTAAGTTCTAAAGTTATGTATTCAAGGGAGTGCAGTTTTGAATTCGAATTTGAGTGAAATTTCAGTGTTTATACTGATTTCTCCTTAACTCTGTATCTCTTGGTGGATTCCATAGAGTGGTGAGTTAGTTTGAGCCCTGTATCCTTGGTTTACATCATTGGGTGGTGAATTATTTGTATCCCATTGGTGTTTACCCTGGTGGTGAGCTTGTTATCCTTTCAAAGAGTGTTTGTTAGGTTCCATTCTATTTGTTCCAGCCATTGGTTGAGTTGATAATCAACTTGAAGATCCTATCCTCGTCTATTATAATCCAGCAGCCCGGTATCAGATTTGGTATCAAAGCCATATCTCGAAGATCTGGTATCAGATTGGTATCAGAGCTAGGTCTCGAAGATCTGGTATCATATTGGTATCAGAGCTTTTGGTTCAATGGCTGGTTGTACTCACAAGGCTGCTTCTACTACCCAATTGCCTTCTTCTCAAAGAGATGAACGTGATTTGATCACTGAAGATCTCAGGCGGCAACTTCAGCAAGTCCAGAAACATTTGATCGTTGAAGATCTTATGCGGCGGCTCCAACAACTCTAGCAACATTTAGTAATTCTGGAAAATAAAGAATTCGTAGGTGGAATGCATGGAGAAGTAGAAGATCAAAGTCCTTTGGACAATTATGCTAATAAAGATGAATCGGTGGAGAATGATGAAGTAGACCATGACTTCTTTGAGGATCATGGAAAACCACCAATATTTGATGACTTTTACGAAAGTGATGAAGAGATCGAGACAGATGCCTTGATTAATTTCGGTAGTCCAGACTTTGTTGATGAAGGGAAGTCACTTATGTTGATAAAGGTGATTCTCTCTTTATTATTCAAAGGAGTTTGAGTATTGCTCAAGAACGAGAAGATGATTGGCTTCCCAGAAATATCTTCCATAGCAGATGTTCTTCTCATGGCAAGGTGTGCAACTTTATTATTGATGGTGGCAGCTTTGAAAATGTGGTGTCTACGGAGATGATTGATAAACTTGGCCTTCAAACAGAGAAGCATCCTCAACCTTACAAGATTTCATGGCAAGAAGTATAAAGATGAAATATGGTGTGATGTTGTTCCTATGGATGCTTGTCATTTACTTCTTGGTAGACCATGGCAGTATGATAGGAAAGTAATGCATGATATCTATGGGAATACTTATACATTCTTTAAAGATGGGGTCAAAGTTATTTTGGGTCCTTCAAAGTTAGAAGGTGTTCCTAAACCTACTAAAGGGGAGGGAAATGCTTTACTTACCCAAACAGCATGTAGAAGAGAGTTGGAGAAGGGAAGTGAAATTTATGTGTTCTTGTTGTTAGAAGAAAATGAAGTTAGTAATGAACCACCTCAGGAGATGAAATATCTTCCTGAAGAATACCATGATGTTGTACCAGATGAGATACCACCAGGCCTTCCTCCAATGAGAGACATACAGCATTGTATTGATCTTGTTCCAGATGTTGTTATTAGCCAAGAACGCAGACCAATTGCTTTCTTTAGTGAAAAATTGAATGCATCTCGTAAAAAGTACTCAACTTATGACAAAGAGTTGTATGCTATTTGTCGAGCTTTGAAGCATTGGAGTCAGTATCTCTTGCTAAAACCATTTGTTCTATATTCTGACCATGAAGCTTTGAAGTTCATCAACAGCCAACAGAAGCTTAATGTTCGACATGCCAGATGGGTAGAGTTTCTTCAAGCTTTCAACTTTACCATCAAGCATAAATCTGGAGTTCAAAATGTGGTGGCTGATGCTTAAGCCGAAGACATTCTTTGCTGACCTCTATGCAAGTGAATGTTGTTGGGTTTGAGGTTTTAAAAGAGCTTTACAAGGATGATCCAGATTTCGGCAAAATATGGAGTAACTGTAATGAGTTTTCATCTAACCAATTTGTTTTGCAGGATGGTTATCTACTCAAGGCAAACCAATTGTGTATTCCTCAATGTTCCTTGAGAGAATTAATCATTAATGAAGCACATGGCAGTGGCATTAGCGGTCATTTTGGGAGAGACAAAACTATTGCTATTGTGAAGGAAAACTTCTATTGGCCGAAGATGGAAAGGGATGTGATGAAGCACGTGAAGAGGTGTACAATTTGTCATTTGGCAAAAAGTCATGGGCAGAACACTAGTTTGTACACTCCATTACCTGTTCCTAATGATCCATGGGAAGATGTTAGCTTGGATTTTGTGGTGGGATTGCCTAGAACACAGCGAAACAAAGATTCAATCATGGTGGTGGTTGACCAATTTTCTAAAATGGCTCATTTTGTCCCCTGTAACAAAACAAATGATGCGACTCACGTGGCCGATTTGTACTTCAAGGAGATTGTGAGATTGCATGGCATTCCTAAGGCTATAGTCTCAGATCGTGACCCAAAGTTCTTATCTCATTTTTGGCGTACGCTTTGGAGAAAGCTGGGGACTACACTTAACTTTAGTTCATCTCATCATCCTCAAACAGATGGACAAACTAAAGTTATCAACAGAAGCTTGGGGAATCTTCTGAGGAGTTATGTTGGTAAGAATTTACGGCAATGGGATCTTGTTTTACCCCATGTTGAGTTTGGTTACAACATATCATCAAGTCTAACCACTGGTCATAGTACTTTTGAGGTTGTTTATGGCAAGAATCCAATAAGTCCTTTGGATTTAGCTCCTACTCCTTCCAAAACTCAATTTAGCAGTGATGCAGAGGAGAGGGCTAAGAACATCAAGAAGCTGCATGAACAAGTTCGAGAGAAGATTTTGAAGCAAAATGAGAAGTATAAAGCTACAGCAAACAAACATCGGAAGTATGCTGAGTTCAAAGAAGGAGATCTAGTGTGGATACACCTTAGAAAGGAAAGATTTCCTCCAGGCAAATATGCCAAGTTGAAGAGTAGAGCTGATGGACCATTCAAAGTATTACAACGCATTGGAGAGAATGCTTACAAAGTTGAGCTACCTGAGCATTATGGTGTTTCCAACACATTTAATATCTCTGACCTTAGTCCTTATCTTGGTGAAAACAACAATCAAGACTCGAGGTCGAGTCTTTCTCAACCAGGGGAGCTTGACACAGGAGTGTTGCAATCCATGGGATTCATGATAGATCATCAAGGGGTGCAAATTATTACAATGGTCAGAGTGCACATGAACCAGAATGAGGGATAATTTCGTAAAAGAACTGGTATTGCTGTGCAGAGAATTAAATGTCAAGATTTGTGGCTATAAGAGATCTTGAAGTCAGCTTTCTAACACATTTGTCAATGTGTCATTTGGAGTTGTCTGCAGGAATCTATGACTATCTCTTCACAGCTGGTTCATAGTTAATGGTGCATTAAAGTCTACTCTAGAATTTGAATTTGATTGCTTAGTTGGTTGGAATTTGAATTTCTAGCTTAGTTGGTTATGCTTTATTACCTAATGAGTTTACTTATGAGTCTTAGTTAATAAATCAGTTGTCACTATAGTAGTTGAGCTGTAATTGTTGAAATCATTTAATTATTGACTTTTACCTATGCTTGGAGGGTTGTTCCAAGTTATTTAAACTCTAAAGTTGTGTATTCAAGGGAGTGAAGTTTGGAATTCGAATTTGAGTGAAATTTCAATGTTTATACTAATTTCTCCTTAACTCTGTATCTCTTGGTGGATTCCATAGAGTGGTGAGTTAGTTTAAGCCCTGTATCCTTGTTTACATCCTTGGGTGGTGAATTATCTGTATCCCATTGGTGTTCACTTTGGTGGTGAGCTTGTTATCCCTTTCAAAGAGTGTTTGTTAGGTTCCATTATTTGTTCCAGCCATTGGTTGAGTTGATAATCAACTTGAAGATCCTATCCTCATCTATTATAATCCAGCAGCCCGGTATCAGATTTGGTATCAAAGCCATATCTCGAAGATCCGGTATCAAAAGTGACCCTCTCAAGTTTCAGATTTTATCATCATATCATCCACACAAAATTCTATCTCCTTATGCATCATGTCGTGAAATAGCATTGTTGCCATTAGCTGGTAAGTGGCCCCTGCATTTTTCAATCCAAAGGGCATCACCTTGTAGCAATAAGTTCCCCATTCGGTTATGAAGGCCGTCTTCACTTTATCTTCATTGGCCATCATCATCTGATTGTATCCGGAAAACCCATCTACAAAAGAGAAAATCATATTAGCGGCAGTATTATCTACCAATACATCGATGTGAGGCAAAGGAAAATCATCATTTGGTGAGGCCTTGTTCAAGTCTTAGTAATCCACATACATTTGAATCCTTCGATCCTTCTTTGGTATTGGCACGATGTTGGTTAACCATTTCAGATACTTCACCACTTCTAGAATCTTAGCTTCAATTTGTTTCGAGACTTCCTCTTTGATTTTCTAAGCCCACTCTAGTCTTATCCATCTTAGTTTCTGTTTAACCAATTTCATATATGGATAAGTTGGAATTGTAAGCTCATCGATGGTTCTATGAATTCCAAGCATGTCGTCATAAGACTAGGTGAAGATTTCTTCATGTTTCTTTAATAATTTTTTAAACCTTTCTCTCTCTCTCTCTCTCTCTCTTTAGGAGTTGTATCAAGATTGCATATATTTTTAGGTTTTTCAATTGTACCAAGATTAATCATGAGTTTGAATGGTATGAATTTCAAGTATGCTAGTGAAATGCGAATTATGATACACAACACCGTTAGGAAAGACATCACACAAGTAAGCAAAATTATCTTTCATTGCATTAAAGTTTGAAACATAAATAATGTTCTCTTCTTCAAAGAGGTTAGGTACAAACACATCTTTATAAGATACACTTATAATTCCTTCTTTGATGAAAGCAACGAGGTCGATGGACAGATCCATTGGCAGTGCTTGCTCTTAAGGCTTCTCCTCCTCAATGGTCATTGTGGGCACTAAATTTTTTAGGCTTAATGAAGGAATGAAGATGAATATCAAGCAAAAAATGACCAAAATGCCCTTGGAGGCCAAGAAAGGAAAGGTGAGAGGAAGTTAGTGAAAGGTCTCAAAAACTAATATATGACTTTAAAAAATCATAGAAATTAATCCAAGAGGAATCTGATGATGAGTCATATACCATTGTGAAGTTACGGATTTCTAATTTTCATAGAAATTTATGGATCATGAATTAGAGTTGATCTCAAAACGCTATAAGTAATTTAATAGACAAAGGTCAGAAGGGACTATATTACAAAATTGTAAAATAGGAAGGGCCAAATAGCTAGTACATTGTTCACGCAGTACTGTTTAGTATTACTATTCATTCGAATCCCACATTGAATTTTTATCACTTTTTCACTCCAAGGAGAGTCTATATAAGCACATCTTAGGTACACTTCTCAAGGAATCCAGAAATCTCCTCTCTCTCCTTCTAGGACACACTTGTGAGAATTCCAAAGAATCCTTTCTAGTCTAACATTTTTCAAGTATTTTATATTGCTCTAAACCCAAAAAGGTTTACGTCCTGAGAGCAGTTTTCTCTTCCCTCTTCTTCTCTTCTATCTTCTCTTTTATTTTCCTTGCTTAGATGCATGTTTAGGGTTTGACTTTATGCTTAGAAGCAGGTTTAGGGTTTTATGAATTGTCTAACCCTTATTTGTTTTGCGAGAT
This sequence comes from Boswellia sacra, assembly GCA_013180625.2. NCBI lineage: Eukaryota > Viridiplantae > Streptophyta > Magnoliopsida > Sapindales > Burseraceae > Boswellia > Boswellia sacra. The sequence goes on along the minus strand of SNVD02012187.1, from coordinate 45,350 downwards.
AGATAAGCGTACCAAGGTAAGTCCACTATCTCTCCTTTATTAGAATCATGCTTGAGAGTTTAATTTCTTTTCAAATGCATAGAAACATGTCTAAGAGCACATGCTTAGAATTATGCCTAGGAGCACATGATTAGAATCATGCTAGCATAATGCTAAGAAATATCCTAGGAACACTGATCGTGATTCGAATGACTCGCACCTAACTTCCCGAACCCATCTCTGGAGGGATGAGGGTAGTTTAGGTCCTGAAGCGAGGGATAAGATTGCCCCCATTTATTCCCGATTGAATAATTGGGTGGCAACTCCATTCTCCAAATGTGCCCATGGGTCGTTTACGTTCCCTTAAGTCTCAAAAAAGGCTTTGACACAATGTTGTGATCGCATGCACTCTGCCGAGATGAAAGCCCCCATTCACAATCATTTTCTTTATGTCTCTAACCAAGTCATTCCTATTGGAAACTCCTGCCTAAAGTATATCTTTCAAGATCTCAAATCTAGGCTTTAGCATTCCCTTGAAAACCCATGGTTCAGTAGCCCTACATACTTCATATCTTGGGCCTTAATGAATTTGATGAATCTCCTATTCTTGGGCTTAATGTCTTCTTCTCCCCTTTTGGATTCATAGCTTACACCTCTTATAGAAGTTTGGCCTTTGAAATCTAGAAAAGATAGTAGGCCACGTCCATTCTTCCCTAGCCTAGTTCTTGGCGTGTACCCTTGTTTCTTCGTTATTCTAGCAACAATTAGGCTGACTTTGTCAGTCATGGCTACTTGAAAGCCACCCATGTAAGGTATTTCTCTAAACTTCACACTCAAAGCAACTGGTGCAATTGTAGAGGCTGCATGAATGGTTATGATCTCCCCATTCATGTTAAATTGGATTTTTTGATGTAAAGTGGAAGGAACTCCCTCTGGCAGATGGAACCATGCTCGTCCCAACGGGGTAGCAAATGTGACTGGAATATTAAGAACTGTGCATTCTACCATAACTTCGATGGGCTCATTCTTCACTAAGGCTTTGAAGATTCCTATGACACTTCTCTTTGAGTCATTATAAGCCCTAATCACCATCTTGCAAGGCTCAAGTTCATCTTTACTGACTCCGTATTTATGCAATATCTTCGTAGGCACAATATTGATGGTGGACCCATCATCCACCATGACACAGGAAGACATTTTCCCATCAATCTTTGTGGTGATGAGCAATGGCTTGTTATGATTTCTCTCTTCCAATAGTAGATCTTTATCAGTAAAGATGATTTGTCCCCTTTCTTTTACCCCCTTGGGTTATCCTCCTATCAAGGTGGTTAACATTTCACTAACAATGGTAGCTATTGATATCTCTACTCTCGCCAAAGCCTTTGTTATGGCTTTTCTATGCTATTAAGATGATATAAGTAAATCCCAAATGCTAGCATTCACTTGAGTCTTCTTCAGTTGTTTGATCACTTGATCTTTTTCTTCTTCAGCTTCTTCCTTGGCAACTTCTTTGCCTTTCTCTACTATATCTTTAGTAATTTTCTTTTTTTCCTTCTCATGGTAAAATCTAACACTCTTTGTCACTCCTTGGACATTCTCTCTCTCACCCCTGAGTGTTTCTTCCTCATGTGCTTCTCCCTCATGTGTTTTTTCCTCAATTCTTACTTCCTCTTCTTCATCGCTACTAAACTCAACCCAAAAGTTTGGAAGGGTCTTGACTTTAGGGATATCATCCTAAACCCCTATAACTTTTACCTCCTTACAATTTCTAAGCAAGCACTCTCTCCTCACAAGACTCTTAACTCACTTCCCTTTCCTAGCTTCACTACCATTTTTTACCTTGATTCTCCTAGGAGGTGGGCTTTTTCTAGCCCCTTTTCTAGCCATCCACTTTTTAGCAAATGAGCTTGATGACATGGGCTTCTTCTTGATGGGTGTTAATTCGACTTCTTCTTCTTCTTGTAGTTTTTCCTCTTTTTGATCACTAAGATTCACAAATTCAGACTCTAGGATTCGCTTGACTCTCTTCATTGCAATGTTAGCCATCCACCTTTCTTGGTGTGAATCTTGGCCACCAAAGGAATGGATTCACCTTCCACCCTCTCAATGATCTCCTTGGGTTCTTCTTCTTTGGACTCTTCATCCTTGGACTTCTTTGTTAAGACCACCCTTCTAGTGGATTGTTCTAGCTTAGATTTCTCCCTTTTCTCGACCCTCAACCCTACTTGATCTACTTTCCTCGAAAGAGTTCGTGACTTGCTCTTCAATCAAGCCCAATCCATTCATATTGGCCAATGGGGGAGGCATCTAGTTGTATTGGGCAATGGGTTGCTCCTTGTGTTAGGCTCATATGTATCTAGGTCGAGAATCTAGCCCTCGTTGATCAAATCTTGGATCTCATGGCATAGGTAAGTGTAGTCATGAGTCTTGTGATCGGTCACTTGGTGAAATTCACACTTCTAATGCTGTCTCTAGTTCTTTGGTAATGGATTGGAAGCTCTCTTGGTGGTAATGGCTGCAAGATCCCTTCGACTCTCAACCTTGCAAGGATTTTGGAAAGGGGCCTTCCCAAACAACTAAACCTTCTTATGGAGCAACCGCCTTTACTTCTACGTATTTTATGCCAGGCCACTAGGTTGGTGATACTACCCTTGACTTCTTCGAGGGTAGCTATAATTGCTTTCCTTCTGTCTGGACTTCAAATCTTTGATTCGGATACCAGAGTCATATAAATCTTAAAAAGTCTTGATAGGGAATCCCACTAGTCTATCGCTGATGAAACTATGGGCTCCATTGATCACCATGCGAACCTGGTCCTTCTTCGCAGGCTTGGTGGTCATTTGGCTACCTTAGCCCTCCAACGAACTAGGTACTCCGAAAAAGTCTCGTTGGGCTTTTGTCTCGTGATCTCCAAATCCCTAAAAGTTACCCCCAATTGGATATTGTGGCGATACTATTCCACAAATTGTTGAGAAAGTTACTCTCTATCTTCTTGAACTCTCTTCAGAAGGTCATGATACCATGCTACCACATCATCTTCTAAGGATAGCATGAAGTATTTCAAAATGTGCTCTTTCATCAAATGAGTGGCAGCTATAACGGTTGTGTACTGCCTGAAATGTGTTTTTAGGTTATCCTCCCCATTGAACTTGGGCAAGTATGGCAAGCGAAACTTTGGAGGCAAATCTTAGTCTACTATAAGCAGATGTCATCTAGACCCCTTTTAACCCCTTCTTCTTCAAGAAGGATTGGACTTTCTCCATGTGCTTGGCTAACTGCTTGACCGACTCAAGTTCTTCATGGTTAACTAGGTTTTTTCCCCTATTTCTATCTTGGCTAGTCTCACCATTATCACCTTCGGGCAGAGATTGGTTCATGAGGTTGGACCCATTTCATAAAGCTTTAATGAGTTGGGTCGTTTGTTGTTGGAATGCGGTGATGTCATCCCTCACTTGAGCCATTTCAGCATTGTTGTTATTAGGTGTTGCCATTTCGTCTTCTTGTCTTATCAAACGACCACCTTGTCTAACCCAAGCAATAATGGCTGCAAAATAAAGGTGTTAATGTCAGGCATGCATGATATGGTGAACACTCATACAAAGGCATAGACACGCTTTCAACCTTCCGCCCTTATTCCTCCTACACACGTGAGGTTGAGTCTTTTTTCCTAGGATTTTTGGTCTTATTCCCAAGTCATCATCATGGGATGTGGGAATGCAAGATTCTCTCTCCTAATTCTAAGATTCATGTTGATGTTGGATTCTTCATTATTATTATTATAATATGGCTTTCAAAACGTCATGATAACCTTAACTTCATGGCACATGTTCCCATTTTGTTCTTATGGATGACTTGACATGTGACACTCATTCATGGTTCCATGAGGTTTTGAGTTGGTGTTATTTTAATCATGAGAAATTTACATCCATAGACATGCACACTATAAGAAAAAAATAAATATTTGACTATTTTTAGCCGTCAAATATGATATTATTTGACGGGTTCGTGCATGCCATATATGTCACTGTCAAACATGATAATATTTGACAGTTGGTCAAATGGTAAAATATTTATTATAACATATTTGACTCTTAAAAAGTATTCAAGTTTATATACCATTAGAATTGATTTTTTAGCATTATTTCACTGCTTCTTGAATAAATATTTGACAGAAACCATCAAATATGACAAATTTAACGGTCAAAATTTTGAAACTACTATTACAATGTTTAACAATAATAGTCAAATATGATGAATGTAATGGTCGATTTTTTTCAAATTTGATTGTATTTAACCGTCATGTGATGATAGAATAATATTTAACTCTTTTTTGAAAAACAAATATTATTTTAAAATAGTATTTTTTATACTTGCCGGTTTGGATATTGTCATGTATGACGAAATGTTTTGCTCATATTTGACTGTTTATTTTTGTCAAGTTTTTGAGAATAACATTTTTCCTAATTATCATATGTGAATATTTTTGGCCGTCAAGTATGAATTGTAATATATATAGACATATATATTTTTTTAAATAATATATGGTTATATATTATATATTTTAATTTTTAGACAATAGATGTATCATTTACATTATATATTCGTTTGTGAAAATATGATAATTTTATTACTTTTAAAATAATAATAGAAATTAATATTTAAGATCACAAACATGCACGTATACATAGAATAGAAGCCTATACAAATGCAAATGGAATTTTAAGAAAATATGGGACTTTATTGGAATGTAGGACTTGAAAACAATAAATTAACAAAAGCATACAACTGATTAGCAACACTTTCTCTACAAGCTGAACCCATAAACCAATAAAAAAATTAAATACTACCTTATTGAAAAACAATTGAAGACTTCCTTTCTTTGTGTACAAAATCCCAATTGCATCCCAACACTGCTTGTCTCTTTCTTTTTTAACACAGGTACTCATTGTCTATCTATTGTACCTTGAAACTCATAAACATACCAAAACATAAACAATATTCCAGTTAATTTGTATTTCAACATAGCATAAACATGCCTAAACATAGCATGTAGCTAACATAAACAATATTCCAAAATAGTTGCATTCCAACATAGCAAAACTTGAAAAAACATAACTTATACCATCTTAAAGTCAAATCAAAGGGACGCATCTAATATAAGAATTCAAGATAGATTTATCTAATTGATCAAAGGGAGGCATTTTACAATTGCATGCATGTTGCCAAAATTTAACTTTTGCATATGTTATCTTAATCTATACATGCTAATGATGTTACCCTCAAAATGCAATCCATCTCCATCACCATATCCGAAGTCATCTTTTCAATAACCCACCAATATACGTCCCACAAAAATAAGTTAGCAGCTATAGACACGCTAACGATGTTACTCTCAAAATGCGATCCATCTTTATCAACATAATTGTAGTCATCTTTTCAACAACCCACCAATATACGATCCCAAAAAAATAAGTTAGCAACTGTACACCATATATATAAAAAAAATCAATCAATATAACTTCTTCAATCTGCAAGCATGTAACATTAGAAATACACTTGTTAGAAAGAATTGACAAATATGAGAACCTTATGTACAAGTTAATTATTTCTTGTATTCAACCTTATCTTCAAGCTTTTTCTTGGGCATGCTTCAATAATATGATTTGGATAACATGCTTTGCCCACTTAGATCTGATATCATTAATCTCTTCATCATTATATTTTTCTTTCTTGTTGAATTGCAACATAACCAAGCATAATTACTTCTCTAACAATATCCAAACTTGATAAAACAAGTAAAATTAACACCAACTCACCTTCCCACATAGGATCCTAGGGTCTAACATGATTTCTTTCATATATCTTAGAATGTAATACCCACATTCAAAGTTTTCCACTTGTCTTGGGCCCTATATATCCATAAATAAACTGTTATTGACATAATAATTATGTTTACACATTGTTAAAATATCGTATGAATATCAAAATCATTAAAATCATACCTTCATTGAAATCCAATAAATTTTTTTTCTTTTTATTTCCAGTAAATTCTTGCCAAGACGTGAACCGCCTACAAGCAATACTCGTAAACTTCCAAAAATGTAAAATACCGAGTTATAACTTCTTTAACATCTTCACCAATAGCTCTCCTCATTGAATCAAGATGATATATTTTGAAGGCTGTAATGTCAAACAACATCAAGCTCCAATGGTAGCTGCCACCAACTTACAATAAGTAAATAATAATACAAAATACTGGAAATAATTAATCAAATTCTATAAATTAAATCAACAAATGTTAATAATCAAAATATACCCTGGGTCCAATGGTAGCTGCCACCAACTTACAATAAGTGAATAGTAATACAAAATACTAGAACTAATTAATCAAATCCTATAAATTAAATTAACACATGTTAATAATCAAAATATACCCTGGGTTGTAAGGAAGAAAAACAAACTTCCTATCTTTGAAACTTTTTAACTTTCTTGCAATTGATTCAGACATTTCGGCACATAAATTAGCATCTTGAAGCTTGTTTGGTAGGACTGTTGATGGGTTGATAAAGCCAAGCTGTTGTGTGGCTGATTCTCCTTCTAATGTCTCATATAGATGACTATAATAACAAATACAATCAATGAACTCTTGCCATTCAATTACCACAAAAGAAGCAAATCAATTAATTAAATAAATAAACTTTCAAAGTGCAACTAGAAACTGATATCAAAATCTGTTAAATATTGTTAATGATATTAAAGTATCAACATTAAAAAACCGCATCTGTATTCATAGATAGATAACTATAAATATAAAGAACATATTTCTTTGAATATGATACAACAAAACTTAAACCTATTGTGAAGTTGATACCATTTCTATCAATAATGTTTAGCAATGCATAATATTCCAAAAATAGCCCTTCGGTGCCTTTAAGCTATATTGCACAACCTCTTTAGTTAACAAACCAGAAAACAGACTTTCACATTTTCACAATATAATATCTCAAAATCAAATGAGTACCAAAAAATCATGCAAAGTGTAGGGTCAAGCTCTCAAAGTGTAACATCAACACATAACAAAACAAAAAAAAAAATCAACAGCAATATTGCATGTGGGCATAATGATGAAAATAGAACCAAAAATACAAAGAAAATAAATTAGATTTGCCTAAAATCTGATTATTTCCAATATGCACAATAGTTAAAACCAAACAATAAACTTAGTCAATAATGGCATAAAAGATGATATATATTCAAACCTCATATAAATTGAGATATAGTTTTGCGATAGCTCCTTATAGTCGATAATGCACCCCATATCACCATAAGACAAATCGGTTGTAACATTGTACCCAAATAATCCTACCTCAAACTGAATTTTAATGTCTTTATCCTTGTCCACCCCAATGTTCACTAATCCTTCAAGTATCATCACTGCATCAGGTATTGGGATTTGCTTCTTAACTTGTTCTTCACCCCTTTGCAGTGCTTTCAACCACTGGCTAACTTTCTCTTTTTGGGGGCTTGATTCAGTTGCATCCAATGTTTAAAAATCTCATAAAATATTAGTAAATTTCATGTGTTTAAGGTTAAATTGAGGCAAACAATACATAACCCATAAATTGAGCAATGTTGATTCTTCATTACCTTATCAGTTTCAATGACAAGATGTGCAGGCCATTCCACATGTTCCCTTACTACATCATATATGGTTTCTAGTATATCTTCATTCAACTATATAGGCAGCATGGCAACTCGATCAAAACAAACCTCAATGCATACCACCATGTTTGGATCCCCATCCATCAAAATTTTTCCAATTGACTTTGTGTTTCCATCTAGTTGCACTTTCAAATTATACCATCTAGGCTGAAACAAAAGGTCAACAAAATTATTTATATCAATGCCGTTAAACTTCACATATATTCTTACTTGTGTAGTTTGAGTATGTGGAGTTTGCTCCTTCACACCATCCTCCTCATCTTCTAATTTCATTTCCTTTTTCACTTTGCTAGTTCTACTTGCATGTACTGCTTCACTTGAGACCTTGTCAGATGCCATAGATGGAGTTTACACCATATCCTTAGATTTATAAACTCCATAATTGAATTGATTCTCCACCACTATGTTACTTGGCTCTCCCGACTTAACTGTCGCTACTTGGCTCATAAGAATGGCTATCTTTGCATCTCTTTCTTCAATCTATTTTTTCAAGTCTTCCATAACTTTTTCACTTTCATAAGTTTGATGTAACCTTGAAAAATACTTTGAAGGTGTCACAAATTTGCCCACCCCCCTCACCCTTCCACTATGCTCGCCTTTCTTCAATGCTCGGGCAAGAATATCATTGCAATTTGAAGTGTCTATGACGCCCGACTCTATTTGTGTCTTTAACTCATCCTATAACAGACCAAAATTATTAGGTAAGAGTTATAATTTCTGTTGGATAGGTTATCCCAGCAAGTATCAAAACATAGAATTTAATGCTAAGTAGATAGAATTAGTTACAATCTTCTCCACAATAGGAACCACGTTCAGATGGTAGTTACCATCTTTCTTCCTTCTTCTAGCTTGCATCCACAAATCAGCTTGATCAATGGGTGAAGTCCAATCACCAGATTCCTCTCACTACACATATTAAGGAATAAATAAATTATCTAATTTGGAAGCTAAATACCGCTTGTATGAAAACCACAAACACTTACATAAATAAACACAACCATATTACTATTTTTTCATCCAACTTTGCATAACCTGATCGTCCAATACAATGGTCATATTTGTTCACCTTTCTTCTGTTGCTTTGAATTGTGCGATATTCCTTCAGATTTTGTAATCAATTTCATATGTCATTATATACATATAACAAAATAAATTCACCTATAGCAAAATTTATTCAGATCATTATACATTCTGTGTAACTTAACTTAATAAAACAAAATTCAGATCACAAAATGAATTAGTCTTTTACATAAAAAGGTCTTTCTGACTCAACTAACATTACATTAACTCAGCTACAATAATATCTAAAGAAAATGCTAGGTTAATGTTCTAAAAGTTACATTTGTTCTAAAACATCACTTATGGCAACTGAGTTCATAGTTTGATCAAAAGGGATTAACAAACAAAATGTCACATCACTGTTTTCTTTCTATATATGAAATAGACTTCACATATACATGTCATAAGGCATACACTTATACATTTTGCATTCATCGTCCTTCAATACCTTGTCTTACATACAACCTAAAAAGCAAACCAGATTATTAGCATAGATAATTAATTTTTCAATTCCAACTTTTGTATGTATATTCAACTAATTTCTCACGTGGTGATGTTCCATTCCTCTACATTAATGAGTATTTAAACGAAAAACACATTGAAATTTATACCTACCCATTCCTAAATAAGGATTAATTAAGGATTAATTAAGGATTATATTTACTGTGATAGGATAGTGTTAGCCCTAAGGCTACATGATAATTTTGATGATAACAATACACATTGATTAATTGAGATTTACTAACATGTTTATTTATGTGCAAGAGTAAGATCATTGAAATAATTTTAAAATCAAGAAGAGGCTTATTTAAAATGAAGTGTTGAAGCTAAGGAGAAGACTACATGTTAAAGGCACCAAAGTTTAAGAACAAGGATTGACTCAAGGAATGTGACACATGAGCAATGTTTAATCAATTGGTCATATATATCTCTACAAATATCTAAATGACGTGATTCTTGAGCCTTGGAAAGCTTACTCAATTTATAACATCTCATATGTTTTAATGAAATTCAAATTTCAAGTGCAAGGTTGTCCAAATCATCATGCAAGTTGAAAGACAAATGGAAGCAGCTGACATGAGCAATGAATACTCCTTTGGACATATCTTGAGCTAGAAAAATCAAAATGACTTGATTCTTACGGCATTGGAAAGATGACTTAATGAAGAACATTTCATATGTTTTGAAAAAATTCAAATTTCAAACAGAAGGCCGACATAATTGACATGCAATTCGGTGGACTGATACAAAGAAGAAAAATCAACTCACATGAGCACCGAATGGTGTTTTGGCCATATCTTAAGATAGAGATATCCAAATGCTTTGATTCTTAATGTTTTGGAAATATTATTCAAATATGCAGATCTTTCATGTTTTGAAGAAATTCAAATGTCAAACGGAAGGCTGACAGAATTATCATTCAATTTGGTGGACTGACACAAGAAAGAAAAATCAAGTCACATGAGCACCGAATAGTGTTTTGGTCATATCTTGAGCTACAGATATCCAAATGACTTGATTCTTGTTGCGTTGGAAAGCTTATTAAAATTTGCAGATCTTTTAGGTTTTGCCAATTTTCAAATTTCAAACGAAACATTGACAAAAATGGCAGATAAGATTACGATTTTTATGGTGGGCAGAAAATTTGGAGATGGTGTCTTCACTTGATTAAGTTCATCTCATTTGCCTATAAAAGGAGTCATTCTCCCGTGCATTCAACAAGCCAAGAGAAGCATTGATCAAGCAAAAACACAAGAGAAATATCAAGTCTAGAAAGCTTTTATATTCTTTATCTACTCTTTGAAGAGAGTTGTATTTTTGTCGTAAAAATTTTCTTTGTCCTTGTATTGTGGTGAGATTGAGATCTTGTTGTAAAGGATAAAAGTTATCCTTGAGAGAACTCTTTCCTTGGTGAGGTTGTTCATCAAGAAGAACTCTTGGTGTGGTGTGATCAAGGGTTGAAAGAAGTTGCCTTGGTGAGGTTGTTCATCAAGAAGAACTCTTGTTGTGGTGTTATCAAGAGTTGGAAGAAAAAGTCTTGGTGAGGTTGTTCATCAAGCAAGTTGTAAACAATTCTACAACTTAGTGGAAAGCCTAGCTTGTGGAGCTAGGAGCCCGTGGACGTAGGCAAGGTTTGCCGAACCACGTAAATTGAGTTTGCACTCTCTCTATCCCTTTCCTCTTTACGTTTACTTGCTCTTGTGATTGTTCTTTATTGCCATTCTCTTGATTGCATTCTATTTTCATCTTCTTCACCTTTATTTTCAAAGAAAGAGTTAAATAATTTTGATCTTTTAAGAAAAGTTTTCTAAATCCATTTTTATAAATAAAAACCCAATTCACCCCTCCCCCCCTCTTGGGTTGCCATACCTGGGTCAACAAGTGGTATCAGAGCAAGGTTGCTCATTTTTTTTAAATCTTAACCGATTTTGAGCTATAGCAACTTTTAATCCAACTTCAAATGTTGAGGGGCTTTCTATCTCTAGACCTCCATTTTTTAATGGAAGTGATTACACTTATTGGAAAACTAGAATGAGTATTTTCTTGAAATCTTTTGATTATGATTTGTGGTCTATTGTTTTGAAAGGACCTTTTGTTCCTACCAAAATTGAAAATGGAGAAAGCATGCTTAAAGAACCTAAAGAGTTTGGTGAAGATGATAAAAAGAAATTGAGTTTGAATGCTAAAGCTATGAATGTGTTGTATTGTGCTCTGGATAAAAATGAGTTTAATAGAATATCTACTTGTTCTACGGTACAAGAAATATGGCACACACTTGAAGTAACTCATGAAGAAACTAGTCAAGTTAAAGAATCCAAAATTAGTATGCTAGTTCATAGTTATGAGCTTTTTAAGATGAAATCGGATGAATCAATTTCTAAAATGTTTACTAGATTTACGGATATTATCAATGGTTTGAAATCTCTTGGTAAATCTTATTCTAATGTTGAAATGGTGAGAAACATTCTTAGGTGTCTACCAAAATCTTGGGAGCCAAAGGTGACGGCAATTCAAGAAGCAAATGACCTCACCAAACTTCCATTAGAAGAACTTATGGGTTCTCTCATGACTCATGAAATCACCTTGAAGGAGAATGAAGAAGAAGATTGCAAAGTGGCAAACATGTGCTTCATGGCCTTAAGAGAAAATGAGATAAGTATTCTAAACCCTGATCCTAAACTTTCATATGATGAATTACTTGAAGCATTCCAAAATTTACATGTGCAAGTTGATAAGCAAAATTCAAAAATCAATGCTTTCAAAAAGAAGTCAAAAATCATGTTATCTCAATTAGAAGAGGTGGTGGAAATAAATGAAGCTTTAGAAAATGAAAATGAAATTTTAAAGCAAAAAGATTTTGAAAGTTTGGAAAATCAAATACGTTTATTAAAAACTGAAAATGAGATTTAAAACAAAAGGATTTTGATAAATTAGAGAAGAAAATGTTATTTTGAAAAAGGAAAATAATGACTTAAGAAATATTGTTGATAGTTTTACAAAAAGCACAAAAAATTTGAATTTATGTTACAAAACCAAAGGTGTGTTTTTGATAAAAGAGGGTTAGGATATAAAACTCATAAAAATAAAAAGTATTTTAAAAGCCATTTTGTTCACGCATCTTCTAGGAATAATCCTAATCATTCATGTACTTATTGTGGAAGAAAAGGACACAAAGTGCATTCTTGCTACATTAAGAGAAATCCTAATTTGAAACAAATATGGGTTCTAAAAAGTACCATAACTAACCCCCAAAGACCCAAGAACTTTTGGGTACCAAAGAGTTACTCCTTGAATGTTGATTGTAGAGACAAAGGAGTGGCAAACACAAATGGTACTTAGATAGTGGATGCTCAAAGCATATGACCGGATATGCCTCCAAATTCTCAAGATTAATCATGAAGAAAGGAGGATATGTGACCTTCGGTGATAATGACAAAGGAAGGGTAATCGGACATGGTGATATTGGTAACCCTTCTTCACCTATTATTAAAGATGTTTTGCTTGTTCATGGTTTGAAACATGATTTGATTAGCATTAGTCAATTGTGTGATAAGGGATATTTTGTTACTTTTGAGCCTAATAGATGTGTGATTAAGGATGTTAGTAACAATAAGACATTATTTGTTGGTAATAGATGTGGTAACATTTATACAATTGATATTGATGTTAATGATCATGTAGAAAATTGTTTCATTGTTAATCATGATGCTTGGTTATGGCATAGAAGATTAGGTCATGCTAGCATGGACACAATTTCAAAAATTTCTAAAAATGATTTAGTTGATGGTCTTCCAAAAATAAAATTTGAAAAGGATAAGATTTGTGATGCTTGTCAATTTGGAAAACAAGTGAGAACTTCTTTTAAACAAAAGAAATTTATTTCAACAAATAAACCTCTACAATTACTTCATTTGGATTTATTTGGACCATCAAGAACTCAAAGCCTTGGTGGAAAGTATTATGTTTTTGTTATTGTGGATGATTATTCAAGATTCACTTGGGTATTATTCTTGAAAACTAAAAATGAGGCCATACAAGCTTTTTCAAAATTTGCAAAAAGAGTCCAAAATCAAAAAGGGTATTCTATTGTGTCCATTAGGAGTGATCATGGTGGTGAAGTAGACAATGTTGCATTTGAAAATCTTTGTGATGAAAATGGTTTTGAGCATAATTTTTCCTCACCTAGAACTCCACAACAAAATGGTGTTGTTGAAAGGAAAAATAGGACTATCCAAGAAATGGCTAGGACCATGTTACTTGAAAATAATTTGCCAAAATATTTTTGGGCCGAAGCCGTTAATACCGCATGCTTTATAATCAATAGAGTCCATATTAGAGCTTTAATAAAGAAAACTCCTTATGAACTTTGGAAAGGAAGAAAACCCAACATTGGATTTTTTAAAGTTTTTGGATGTAAATGTTTTATTTTAAACACTAAGGATAACCTTGGAAAATTTGATGCAAAAGCCGATGTTGGAATTTTTGTTGGCTACTCCAACCATAGTAAAGCATATAGAGTTTTAACAAAAAGACTCTTACTATTGAAGAATCTATGCATGTTGAATTTGATGAAACTAATGTTATTTCTTCAAAGAATTTAGATGATGATATTGTTGAGGTAGAAAGGCAAATCAAGGAATCAAGGCTTGATGAAAAGAGCCAAGATGAATTACAACTTCAACAAGAAAAGCTTGAGGAAGTAAATGATTCTTCCCAAGAATTACCAAAGGAATGAAGGTATGCAAAAGCTCACCGTAAAGATCTCATTATTGGTGAACCATCACAAGGTATGAAAACTAGATCTTCTTTTAAGAACTTTTGTAATCATTTTGCTTTTGTCTCTCAATTTGAACCAAAATCTTTTAAAGAAGCCGAAAATGACGAAAGTTGGATTTTGGCTATGCAAGAAGAATTGAATCAATTTGAGAGAAATCAAGTTTAGGAATTAGTCCCTAGACCTAAAAATCATTCTATTATAGGCACTAAATGGATTTTTAGAAATAAAGTAGATGAAAATGGCACCATTATTAGAAACAAAGCTAGACTTGTTGCTCAAGGATACAATCAAGAAGAAGGTATTGATTATGAGGAAACCTTTGCACCGGTTGCTAGATTAGAATCAATTAGAATGTTGTGTGCATTTGCATGTTATAAAAATTTTACATTATATCAAATGGATGTCAAAAGTGCATTTTTAAATGGTTACATTATGGAGGAAGTATATGTAGAGCAACCTCTTGGTTTTCAAAATCATGATTTTCCAAACCATGTTTTCAAACTCAAAAAGGCACTTTATGGCTTGAAACAAGCACCAAGAGCATGGTATGATAGATTGAGCAAATTTCTCATTGATAATGGTTTCGAAATAAAAAAAGTTGATACTACTCTTTTTGTTAAAACAAAAAATGATGATTTATTAATTGTTCAAATCTATGTTGATGATATTATATTTGGTGCTACTAATGTCTCTATGTGTGAGGAATTTTCCAAGTGCATGCAACAAGAATTTGAAATGAGCTTAATGGGAGAATTAAATTTCTTCCTTGGACTTCAAATCAAGCAATCAATAGATGGGATCTTCATTAATCAAGCTAAATACACAAGAGATCTTCTCAAGAAGTTTGGCATGGATAATTCAAAGACATATAACACACCTATGGGTACATTAACCAAGCTTGACAAAGATGAGAAAGGAAAAGATGTTGAGGTAACAAAATATGAGGTATGATTGGCTCTCTTTTGTATTTAACTGCTAGTAGACCTGATATTATTTAGTGTGTGTATGTGTGCTAGATTTCAATCTTGTCCAAAGGAATCTCACCTTAAGGCTGTCAAAAGGATATTTAGATATCTTCTTGGAACCATAATCTAGGTCTTTGGTATCCTAAGTGTGATAATTTTGATCTAATTAGTTATTCCGATGCGGACTTTGCTGGAAGTCTTCTTGATAGAAAGAGCACTAGTGGCTCTTGCCATTTTCTAGGACATGCATTAGTCTCATGGTTTAGTAGAAAACAAAATTCTGTTGCCTTATCAACCGCAGAAGCCGAGTATATTGCAGTAGGAAGTTGTTGTGCACAATCTCTTTGGATGAAACAAATTTTAAAAGATTATGGTGTGGTATTTGATCATATTCCCATCAAATGTGACAATACAAGTGCCATCAACATTTCAAAAAATCCCATACAACACTCTAGGACTAAGCATATAGAGATTAGACATCATTTTATTAGAGATCATGTGCAAAAAGATAATATTTCTTTAGAATTTGTTCCCACCGATAAACAATTAGCCGATATATTTACTAAACCCCTTAGTCAAGATAGATTTTGCATAATTAGAAGAGAATTAGGCATGTTGGATATGTCTTAATTTTGCTTTAATATGATAATCTTTGAATGGTAGCATATGTTAAGGGGGAGAATATATTTAGGGGAGTAGTTAATTTGATTACATCTTTTTGATGATAACAAAAGGGGGAGAAATAGTTGAGTTGGATTGCTTATATTCATAACAAGTGCCATTCTTTTTGCTTATTATTGATAACAAGTGCCATTCTTTTTGCTTATTATTGATTTTATTTTCATTCTTGATTTTAGATTATATTTTAAAGCAATCAATGGTTTGTCATCATCAAAAAGGGGGAGATTGTTAGCCCTAAGCTACATGATAATTTTGATGATAACAATACACATTGATTAATTGAGATTTAACTAACATGTTTATTTATGTGCAAGAGTAAGATCATTGAAATAATTTTAAAATCAAGAAGAGGCTTATTAAAATGAAGTGTTGAAGTTAAGGAGAAGACTACATGTTAAAGGCACCAAAGTTTAAGAACAAGGATTGACTCAAGGAATGTGACACATGAGCAATGTTCAATCAATTAGTCATATATATCTCTACAAATATCCAAATGACGTAATTCTTGAGCCTTTGGAAAGCTTACTAACATTTCATATGTTTTAATGAAATTCAAATTTCAAGTGTAAAATTGTCCAAATCATCATACAAGTTGAAAGACAAATGAAAGTAGCTGACATGAGCACCGAATACTCCGTTGGACATATCTTGAGCTATAAAAATCAAAATGACTTGATTCTTGTGGCATTGGAAAGATGACTTAATGAAAAACATTTCATATGTTTTGAAAAAATTCAAATTTCAAACAGAAGGCCGACATAATTGACATGCAATTCGGTGGACTGACACAAAGAAAAAAAATCAACTCACATGAGCACCAAATGGTGTTTTGGCCATATCTTAAGATAGAGATATCCAAATGCTTTGATTCTTAATGTTTTGGAAAGCTTATTCAAATATACAGATCTTTCATGTTTTTAAGAAATTCAAATTTCAAACGGAAGGCTGACAGAATTATCATTCAATTTGGTGGACTGACACAAGAAAGAAAAATCAAGTCATATGAGCACCGAATGGTATTTTGGCCATATCTTAAGCTACAGATATCCAAATGACTTGATTCTTGATGTGTTGGAAAGCTTATTCAAATGTGCAGATCTTTTATGCTTTACATATTTTCAAATTTCAAACGAAACATTGACAAAAATGGCAGACAAAATTATGATTTTTATGGTGGGCAGAAAATTTGGAGATGGTGTCTTCACTTGATTAAGTTCATCTCATTTGCCTATAAAAGGAGCCATTCTCCCATGCATTCAACAAGGCAAGAGAAGCATTGATCAAGCAAAAAAACAAGAGAAATATCAAGTCTAGAGAGCTTTTATATTCTTTATCTACTCTTTGAAGAGAGTTGTATTTTTGTTGTAAAAATTTTCTTTGTCCTTGTATTGTGGTGAGATTGAGATCTTGTTGTAAAGGATAAAAGTTATCCTTGAGAGAACTCTTTCCTTGGTGAGGTTGTTCATCAAGAAGTACTCTTGGTATGGTGTTATCAAGAGTTGGAAAAAAAAGTCTTGGTGAGGTTGTTCATCAAGCAAGTTGTAAAGAATTCTACAACTTAGTGGAAAGCCTAGCTTGTGGAGCTAGGAGCCCGTGGATGTAGGCAAGGTTTGCCGAACCACGTAAATTGAGTTTGCACTCTCTCCATCCCTTTCCTCTTTACGTTTACTTGCTCTTGTGATTGTTCTTTATTGCCATTCTCTTGATTGCATTCTATTTTCATCTTCTTCACCTTTATTTTCAAAGAAAGAGTTAAATAATTTTGATCTTTTAAGAAAAGTTTTCTAAATCCATTTTTATAAATAAAAACCCAATTCACCCCCCCTCTTGGGTTGCCATACCTGGCTCAACAGATAGAAATTTATTTAAATAAGGAGTTTATCATATTATACTTAAAAAATAAAAAAGCTAAAGAATGGTATGACAATTTACACAACACAAAATATGAAATTGCAGTCCACAAATGACAAATTTCTTAAGCACTAAAATAGATTAATGTTGAATAATCACTTATTTACACTACAACCTAGAGCTATGACATGACTTTTAATCACAAATATCAAATTACCATGTTATGATAACCTCTCATGCTGAAATTTTAGATTTGAGCAAACTAATGCAAACAAATTTAATAAGAATCTTTACCTGAAACTCATGATTCACACCGTATGCAACAAATCTATCCCAATCATCCTATTGAATTTTTCTGGATACTCCTCTGGTGGATATTTCAACTTTGTAAGATCACCATTATTTGACAAAACGAATCTACTAGTCAACCAAAACTTGAAATTTTTCCAAGCGATACCAGCTTCTTGCAACAATAAGTCTTCCATTTGTCATCAACATCAGATTTGCTCTGAAAAAATTGTTTTAACTAATTGGAACAAAACACATACAAAATATTATTACATCATACATATAGATTAAGATGACTACCTTAATTCCTTCCCATATCTTGTTTTTATAGTTGTCTTTCACAGCTTTCCAACTTGGATATGTAATGGGGACTGACCTACGTGCCAAAACATCAATAGTGGATATGAGTGCATTCCTATTGTCCCCAATTGGCACCCCATTACTGGTAGTTATAATCGGCAGCTTCACACCTTTATTTTTTTTATCTGTTCTAACTCCTTTGCATATGCCTCTTTTCTTGCGCTTTCTTGGTGCCTCCTTACTATTCTGATCATCATTCAATTTTTTCTTGCCATCCTCCTCCATTGCCACCATCCTAAAAAAAATATACAAAAATTTTATTAATATTAAATACACCTTTACTATGGAATGCACAAGGAATATGCAATACTATAATAAAATAATGATGTTTCAAAACAATACAATCAATAAAAAAAGTAGAACCATATAATTATTTCATAAGGTCAACCTTTTAATCTATTGCAAATTGTTCGAAGGTGAATTCAATCCATACCATCTTTCATCCTCTGGTCTGCAGCCACTTATCATCCTCAAATATGTCAAATAGCTCAACAAATCTAAAAGCATTTGTGAATGGATGAGATCAACCAATGGCACCCCGAATTCATTGACTTCTCTATTTTTAACATTTATCGAAGGTGAATTGCACATAGACCATCTTTCATCATTTTGGTCTGTCACGTAAAATGTTGCTTAACTTGCGAAAGTTAACAAATGAACTATAACTTGTGTCGGACACGAGTGAGAAAACCAATGGCACCCCGATGTCTGTTGCCACAAGTGCTCCCATATCTTGTTGATTACACTACAGAAAGTTAGATCTCCGACTATCAGATTTTTGTCTTTGGCACTAGAAATTTGCATTGTTGTTGCCACAATGCTAACTCCACTATTTTGATGGACTTTGTGTTCCCCGTGTTCTTTTGTATGGTAATGAGAGTTGTTGATGACTTAACCGGAATAACTTGCCACATATGGACGAGGCGCTTCCGCTGACAATTTCAATCCGGGAGAGATGTCATCATTATTATTAACAGCATTCCCCACCTATTAAAGATCAATGCCGATAATGTAAATTTGAAGCTCTATAGAGAAATTATTTACTTAAAAACTCTAATTTAGAAGGCAATATGTTGAAAGTCAATATTTACCTTCGATTTAAACCATGAGATAAAGGTACAATCGTGTTCATCTTTTAGCCACTTTGTATTTTTCACTTGCCTAGGAAAACGAGTCTTCAACCAATACATATGCATTCTAGTAAAACAAATACAGCGTTGGTGAGATATATAGGAAAGAATAAGGAATTGAAATGTAACAAAGATTATAATAAGAAAATTAGACACTTACTCAATGTAAGGTTGCACATCGTCCATGTTTTATAATACATATAGGTGCACTTGTGACCATTCTTATTGAGAAATAGAAATCACTCGACCTCCAAGTAATGGACCATCAAATTCAATAGGTCCATCAACAACACCAACAAACTCTGAGCAGAAATCAATTGCCTTTGATGCAATGTAACACTTAGCAATACAACCTTCTGGTCGATTTCTATTCTAAACAAATACTTTAAGAATTTTCATGTATCTCTCGAAAGGATACATCCATCTAAGATAGACAGGCCCACACAACCTAACTTCTCTAACAAGATGTACTGTTAGGTGCACCACGATGTCAAAAAACCAAGGTGGAAAGTATTTCTTCAGAAAACATAAGGTTATGAAAAGTTCACTTTGAATTTTTTGTAACTTAGGAACTTCAACCACTTTGGAGTAGAGGTTATTGAAGAAGACACACAACTTAGTAAAGGCATACCAAACATGCTTAGGCAACACTGATCTCATGGCCAATGGTAGTAATTGTTGCATCAAAGCATGACAATCATGGGACTTAAGACCAACCAACTTTAAATCATCCATGGATACAAGGTTCTCAAAATTGGAACAATATCCAAAAGGAACTCTAAGGTCATGTAAAGTTTGGCAAAACAATTGTTTCTCTTTCTTACTCAGTGTGTAACGAGCAAGAGGCAAATATGTTCGATTGTTTTTGTGGGATGGTTGTAATTTTTCCCTCAAACCCATGTCTACAAGATCTAATATGCAGTTAAGAATATCTTTTGTCTTCCCTGGAGTATTTAGCAGTGCGCCACAAATACTCTCACAAACATTGTTTTCAATGTGCATGACATATAAGTTGTGTCAAACATATAAATGTTTCCAATATGGGAGATTGAAGAAAATTGATTTTTTCTTATAACATTGGCTTTCATTAGGATCACTTTTCTTTCTTTTTCTATCCTTACTTTTCCCCCAAATATTTTGGAAATTTTCTAGTTTTTGAAAGATGTCCTCCCTGCTAAGTGGTTGGGGAGGGAGACCATGTTCTGGTTGTCCATTGAATGCCTTTTTTTTATACCTATATGGATGATTTAGAGGAAGGAATCGTCTGTGACCCATGTAGATGTTTTTCTTGCCATGTTTTAACCTACATGAAGATGTTTCTTCCCCACTTAGTGGACAACCGTAGTACCCTTTTACAGAACACCCAGAAAGGCTGCCATATGCTAGAAAATCATTGATTGCCCACAACAATACGGCCCGTATGTTAAAAGTTTCTTTTTTGTAAGAATCATACACATCAACTCCTTCATTCCATAAATGGTGCCAAATAAACATCTATGTCATTCTTGGGTTGTCGTGGTCCTGTTATCAGAAGAGATAACATAATAAATCTCTTCTTCATACACAACCATGGAGGGAGATTATAAATAATAGTAAGCACAGGCCAACAACTATAAGTGCTACTCATGGTACTATGTGGATTTATCCCATCAGCTAAAATTCCTAATCTAAGATTTCTACTTTCAGCGCCAAAGGTAGGCCATGACTAGTCAATTAATGTCCAAGAAGGGGTTTCAGTAGGGTGCCTAAGTTTTCCATCTATGATTCTACCATTGTCATGCCAATTTAGGTTTTTTGCAATCTTAGGAGATTGAAATAACCTCTTAAACCTTGGAATTGGGGGGAAGTACCATAAGACTTTTGCGGGGATGCCTTTTTTAGATTTAGAGCTTTTAGACGTTTTCTTCCATCTTGACAATCCAAAACTAGGATAAGAGCCAAAGGATGCATACTCTTTTCTATATAAAATGCAATCATTAGGACATGCATCTATTTTTTCATATGACAATCCCAATGAAACCATTGTTTTCTTTGCTTCGTACATGAATGAAGGCATTTCATTTTGTGGTGGCAACATTTCTGAAATTACTTTAAGTAATTCTGGAAAACTATTATCCGACCATCCAAATGTCCCTTTAATATTATAAAGTTTCATGAGTGCAGATAATTTTGTGTGAGTTATGCATCCTGGGTATAAAAGCTTCTTAGCATCTCCAAGTAATTTTTTCAAAGATTTTGGATCATTGTCACAGTATTTGAATGGCTCATTGAACATATCTATACCATCATCTATAGGAAAAGTGCATTCATCAAATGATGAGTTGATGAAGTTACTAGGTTCCCCAATTGGATTTGCTTCCCCATGCCAAATCCAAGTTTTGTAATTTGTATCAAACCCATTAGAGAATAAATGATGATGTACTTCATTTTTAGTTTGAAAGTCCAAGCAACAACAAGCATTGCATGGGCACCTCATGAAGTTTGGGTTAATTGTGTGGGCAGAGGCAAAATCTATGAAATTCTTAACCCCAATGTCACACTCAACAGACAACCTATCCTTCCACATCTAAGATTTGTTCATTCCTTGTATTGGTGAAACACCTGTTGAAGCAACTAAGCTTAAAAGTGTTGCTGAGGATAAAATATATAATTGGTAAACAAACATCGGGTTTTATTTTGAAATCTCTGTCATTTTTTTGCTTGCTACTTAAGTTTTCTGATTTGTATTTTCTGAATTCATAAATTTCAATGTTAAAAGGCAACATATGTATAATTTAGATATAGACACTAGTTTAATGCTATGGAAAGGGAGAAATGATTTGTGTTATGAATGGGGTGAATTTACAAGATTAAATGGGTGAAATAATATCCACTAGAATCTAAAACAAATTTCTACATACAATAAACATAAAGAGACACGTATAATTGGGCATAAAGATATTTAATAATATTATTATGATGATTGTAAGCATGTATACATCTATAAACATGTCATCTACAATGCTTTATAATATTACTCTATGCATGAGACATAACATTAATCCATACAGATAATCTCTATGCTCAAACAAACATTCATGGTCCGAAAAATATATATTAATATGCAATTTTGTTGACACTTCAAATTTCAAATATTATTTATCATTGTAAGTAATAACTTTGAAAAGAAAAATACCTGGTGGCGCTATTTGACTAATGTTAATCCTCTAGCCGTTGACGATGATATTGAAACTTAAATTGAAAAAGCTATGAAGTTGGCTTTTATATAAGTCGAACAACAATTTTCTATAAAGCAAGAAATAGTTCTACGTTACTTCTAAAAGCTAGATAATTTTATAGGTCTCTTTGTCACAAAATCCAACAATATGTGTACACTAAAACTAATCAGATTAATATAAGCAGATCACCAACTCCTTAATTTTAACTTTAAACAATATGATGAATTGATCTGACACATAGCATGTCCTGAAAAAGATGGAAAAAGCAAAAAATCATATCAGAATAACATAATTCAACAACTAAATTCATCAGATTTAAACTTAGAGCTAAATACGTATTATGGCAAGAGGAGACCACGTATTAAAAATTAAAACTTCCAAAAAAAATTTTACTAATTTTAGAGTAACTTAAGTATATTTATTAAAACCATTCAATACAATAATTGCCAGACAATAACAAATATTGTTATAAGTTAAATGTAACTGACGCCAAACAAATTATACAGTGACCAATATAATATAGAAATATATATTAATTAATTTTGTTCCTATATATAACTCAACCATACCTAGAATATATATATATATATATTTAAATTATCGTGCATGTCTATATGTAAATTTTTAAAGTTTGCAGTTAGGCCATAAATAGTAGTATTGCACAAAACCATATCCACAACTGCCAGTAAATTATCGATAAAATAATTAGTCAGCTTCCACTGCATGTGCAAAGTTAAAATTCCTGTAAATGAAGCCCAATCTTTATAAGACTACGCAGGTTACGATTGGCTTTGAGACTATTTTAAACATTATGGGTTATGATTTCTTGTACCTGTCAATTTGTGCTCTCACAATGCAAAATGAATAACACTACACTGAGAACTTATGAAAAGCAAGCAATAATGCATTATTCAATACATAAATTATCACATCCACTGATTGGGAATTAAGATATCTATATTTATTTTCTATTTGTATGCAGCAGCTTATAAAGGTAAATAAAGAATCTTAGAGAAATATATTCTCTAGTTTGAAGAAATTAAAACAGGACTAGTCCCATTTTGTAGTGTTATTTGAGGCCTTGATCCTTCTAATATGAAATTTAAAGGTTGGAAGAAAATCACTATATGCCATGATCAACCTATTAGAACCTTACATTAATACCTAGAGTATTGGTAAAATATATGATCATCTTCTAAGCTTATCAACCTATTCATTTGCAGGCTTTACAAAATCTGTACATTTTTAACAAGTTAAAATCATTCAAAGGTTATCTAATCTAAAATCTTTAGTTCATGTCCATGCTCTTTATAGATCAAATATATATCTTGCTCTGCAAACAAATTTTGTATTGATTAGGCTAGGAATTCAGATAAATTCCTTCTAGGTGTATTTGGAATATATATCCATCAATCTATTCTTAGTTTCAAAAATTTCAATTTCCTCAAGAATGATCATACAGAAAAATCAACTATAGTTACGTCTTTGCTAATTTTTTTCTAATTTAAGTGATAGAGTATAACTTGGAAAGATATAATATTGCCTACTCTAAAAAGAAAGTGTCATCATAAATCATAGCGAAAACAAATTGAAATATTGAGTCTAACCATATTATATAATGCAAATTAATTTTTTATTCAAGCTAGTGATTTTATCTTCTTAAGGAAAAATTGAAAGTAATTATATAAGAATCAATCCAACTAAGTCCTTGCCTACTCTTTACCTACTCCAATGCAACATACATAATGGAACCACAAAATGCATTAAACATAAAGAACCCAAAAAAAAAAGATATGTGTGTGTGTGTGTGTTATGTGTGTGTGTGTGTGTGTGTTATACAATCAAATTTAGATAAAAATGAGCCTTTAGTTTGGTTGGTATTATACAGTCAAGAAGGTATGTATTTGGAGTCTATTAAGTAATCGACAAACACAGACCGAACCAGTAAGTAGCATCGAAGAGTCCTGGGCAAAGGGGAACGATCACATATAGCAACTGAATGAATTCAAGACATTGTGGGATGAGTAGCAAACCATTGCAAAACGAAAATCTAGAAGCCAAAGATCGTGACATGACGAGACGGAGTTTTGGCTAAATGTGCTTGAGTAAGAGCATGCGAAAATATGTGAGAAAACGTTCATTTATGGGGTTTTCTTTTGTGTGAAAATACAAGGGATAATATAGCTTCTTATTATATTCTAGTATGAGCATATATATATATTCAGCTTAAGTTGCACACATGAACGTTAAATGCATATTATGCTAGTAATGAAATGATACAACAAATGAAATGATGATGCAGACATACATTCAGCAGAAGTTGCATATGAAAGTTAAATATAAGATAGTGATGAAATGATAAAACGATGAAAAAAGGAAACAAAGTTTAAGAAAGGAAAAAAAATATAGCAATGGCTATTGGTCACTATCTATGCTAGCTACTTTGTCTCTTCTCTCTTGTGGCTGTGGGTACATGTGAGGTCTTGAAAGGAGTATTCATTAGTAGATTAGTCTTGTGGGAGATCTATGGCCACCAAAGACAAATTTGAAAAGACATTATACTAAAATTTTCCTATCACATGCATGACGTAAGACTCTATCTATAAATACTTTTATGCATATTGCAAAAGCAAAAGCAGCACCAACAGCCCACATGCTCTCTCATGTACTAGACTTCGTATGCAATTAAAATAGCAAGCAACAAGCAGACAAGATTCTATTATGACTTTCAAATCTCTATCAAAATCTACAAATCATGACTTGTGAGAGATCAAGTCCTTAGTAGAGAAGAAAATGCAAAGATACAAATGGTCCAAACCCAGATAATAATTTCATAGCTACTAGGCTCCAAAAAACTGTTCTCTTATTTTATTATTCACAGCTGACTTACCCAGCAATTTGGCACCTAGTGAAAAGTGAAAAACCCTAACATCACTATACCACGAATTTGACCCTAAAAAATATACAGAGATACATAAAGCCAATATTACTTATTGGATGATAAGGAAATAAATGGTTTTTGCATTCAAGCAAATCTCATTACATCACAATCATATTCAGGGGATGGGATAAAATTCCAACAAAATAAAAGAGCCTTTAAGGGATATAATTAAATGAGGGCTAAGTGTCTTACAGCTCTAAATGTACCAACTCATCATGAATTTATTCTATTTGGATCTTATTGTTATTCATATTCCAATTAAAATTGGAAAACTCAAACTTTCTACCCTAAGACACCTAACCAATAGTCTAGTTTAGATTTAAACAGTCTTCATTTCACAACTATAGGAAAGGCTTTTTCATTCAAACTAGATAGAAAATTGAAACAGTATATATACCAATTCATTTACATATTCCATGCCCACTTATATTGTTTCATATACCAAACACTGGTTTATGATTCATTAATGTTTTAGGTACATTTTCAGTTCATCGTAAATCAAGAGTGAATGTCTTAGACATGAAAATACCTTAGCTCAATCAAAAGGGGAAAATTTTATTAAGAGGACACTATTTTCTATGCAGAATGATCTTATACACTAAGAGATAGTACGAGTCCTGGTGGGAAGTAAATAGCAATTCGGGGTTGGAATATTGCTGGTATATTATTCCTTTCTCAGTACTCTGCACTGAATTGAATGAAGAATTAATTATTTGGGGATGATTAGTATATTGGCTTATGAAAAATGCTAGCAACACTCTTTTTTAGCACTCTCTTTTTCGCTCTACTTCTTATGTTCACACTTTTCTATGAAACTTTTATTAATTATAATAACAAAAAATGGAGTACAAACTCGGCTGCAAATGATTAAAGTTTTATGAGCACACATTAATACAAAAGTGAAGAGGACAAACCTATCAAAAGAAAAAAAAAAGGAAAAAGTGCTCCATCATTACATGCAAGCCGAAAATACTTAACACAGTTCCCTCCAGTCAATTGCTTATTACCTGAGTAACCTCTTACAATCAGAATTATTCTGATAAATTAACTACAAAAGTGATTTTTATTATTAACAATGAGTAATTTTTTGGAACAACTCTATGACATAGAGAGCAAACAGATAAGAATCATTTAAGTAGTTTTATTATTATTATTATTATTATTTTTTTGTGTGATTATAAAGCCGCTTGTTCATGTTCAAACTCAAAATCCTAAATAATACAAGTGCTTATCATGGTAGGCAAAAGTTGAATTAAATATTAACTTGACAAGAGGGAAATGCAACTAGAAGAAACAAACAAGAGAAGAAATTTAGAAAAGTTATTGAGAAGTATATATATTACTGTGGACCAAATAGGAACACTTGTAGATTCTAAATTAAATCCAAATTGGATCCCAAAAGCTCATCATGGGTTAGTACTTAGATGGATTCTAAGATAGTAAAGCTCAGATCAAAAGAGGTTAGTCCAGCTAATTAGTATAAGACAAATAAAGCCTAGTTCTCACTACATAAAGCAACACAAGTAGTTTCTACAAATAATAATTGCACATAAAACACAAATTAAAAAAAAATTGGAAAAAGCTTACCATAACTTAACGACGTGCTATTGCCGTTCATGATTGATGACATAATCAGTGGCCCTCATTCACTAAACAAAAATTCACATTAGCATTTAGACAAGCACCTTGGACGTAGGACTTGTTTAAGCAATTCCTACTAAAATATAAAACTAATAATATTTGCTAAAAATTAGATCTTAGTACAACATCTCATACATAATCTCAAATTAAAGAACAAAGATTCGACAAAAATCTATAAATAGTATAAGCACAAAAGCAAAGATTGAACATAAATCATGTACATTAATGAAAATTAATGGTTGTATTATATAAATGTAATCACTTAATGAATTTGTAACCTATAATGAATAATTACTTGGGTCAGCTCCACTCTTACCACGGCTATAACTCTTTATACATCACTATCAATTAATTACTGCATTAAACAAATGTTTCCTTATTTATTTATTTTTATTTTAAAGTCCAATATTTTAGTTGAAGTCAAAGTCAATATTGTATAATTTCCTATTGTCTGTATTTGTCTAGCTATATATCTAACAATATTCTTATGTTTGTACTCTGCAACAATTTTTATTTCTTGTTACCATTTCTCTTCTCAAAAGATTCTTGACCTACAGCTTCATATTAATTATCACTTTGATAATTCATCATATATATGAACAACATCTATATATAATGATGAATCAAGACCTTGTTATCAAGAGTTTAGAAGCTAGCTAGAGAGATAAAAAATGTTAAAGTGTCAAGCGACATGAAAAGATTAAGAAATTAAACAAATTATTAAATTAAGCTAGATAGTTAGTTGCCACCATGAACAACATCATCAAACCACTTCGTCAGTTGGGAAAACTAAGAAGTATCGTGTTCCTCCACTTTGAAATATTTGCAAATGTTGGTACAATTTCAATAGATAACAGTAATTTACCAATAGAGAAAAGTTATTTCTCTGAATGATAGAATAGTATTTAACATTTAATTACTATTAATATGCTAATTACTTAAATTATTTATTGTTATTACATTATTTAAAATGAAAAATTAATTTCCAATGATATTTAATTATTATGCTTCTCCCTTTAGAAATTAATTTTTAAATATTTAAGATGCATTAGTGCGCATTGATATTTGCAATTCCTTAAAAAAGTTTTGTAGTTTAATTATTGAGTATAACCTAATAAACACGTGCATCCAAAAACATAAATAAATAAATAAAACCTTCAAACGGCTTATTAAAAAACACATTTAATTATAGAAACACATTTTAGAAACAAATAATTATATTCAATTATACAGCGGTAATAATAACCACACATCAAGCTCTAAATTAAGTGTTATTAAGATCAATTTAAAATCATGACCCTAGTACTACATTGTACTATTTATTTTACTTAAAATAAGTGTACTGTTCACCAATACAATAACCATTGCATATGCCACTCAAAATTTAATTAGTAAAATATTCCAACACAAACAACTTCGTTAAGCATATTGATAATAAATCACCAACTTTCCAACCAAGTAAGTACACCGGTTGAAAATTTTGTTTATTGTTATACAAAAATATTCACCTTGGACTTTATAATGTTATAAGCGACGATAAGAATAGTTGAAGTGCTTCTATAAGTTAAACCAGTAACATATCCACTTGGCCAACATACAAATAAATAAACAAGCATAAACAGGGTGCAATTCAAACAGCTTGTAAAACATTTTTATAAAGCATTGAGGTTACCTTTGAAGTGAAGCAGTTTTTGGTCCTCCTGTTTCCAAGGAAACTATTAGAACCTAGGAACTTCCCTTCTCCAAGTATTCTAACCCATTGCTCAGCACAATACGACACCAAATCACTGGATCCAACAACCTAACCAAAACAAAGAAAAAGAAAAGCTCCTCACTGTGTATTCCAACACAAACAAACTCTTTAAGTGTATTGATAATAAATCACCAACTTTCCAACTGAAATACTGTAACTTTTGTATGACAATCAACAAATTTTTCAACTAGCACATAGCATAAAAGATTTAAATAATCAACGCTTTAACCAAAACACAAATTAACTGACGTAAAATAGTTGTTAAATTTCCTTCTATAAAAATAAAATCAAAATTTTTATCCTCACCGTGAGACAGCTCCTTTGCTAGTCCAAGTAGTTGCCAATTGCAATGTTCTTCTTTAGATCTAGGACCGTGAGAAAGCTCTTTCAAAGAGCGAGTGACTTGATGCAAAAGAAATTGACGAGGGAGGATTGAGCAAGAGAAACCAGTGAGTGAGGGAGATGAGGGATCGAGCGACTGAGCATTGATCGGATAAGAGAAAGATTAGTCTAGTCAATCGGTTGAAAGTGAAATAATTAGTTGATCGAGTGATGGAGACAAGGGATTAAGTGGCTAGGGCAGAAACGAAAGGAAAAAGTGAGGAAGCGACTGAGAGAGTGAAGGAAAGAGGGAAAGAGACTTAGGTCAAAAGTAGAAGAGGGAAAAGGAAATATATATAGAGTGGCAAATACATAAATAACATAAATTTTAATAATGTCAAATATAACCAAAAAGTAGGTTGACTTTTTTCTTGAACATCATACTTTACAGTTCTTCTTTTTTTTTTTTGTAAGAGGTCAAATTAATAAAATGTGTCAAATATTTCAAAATTTCTTGTTGGGAGATACCATATTCTTCTAATTCACTATTACATTACATTAAATTTTTTTTCTTCCACCATATAACATATTATTTTTGAAATTAATATACTTGTTTGTTTTGAAAATCATTCTCTCCATGAAATTGCTAATTTTTAAGCTCTGAAAACACCTTCCTAGTAGGACACAAACTAGGAATCAAGAAATTCTATAAATGGTATATAATTTCAAATTCATTGACTAAGGGAAAAGAACAAGCCATTAATAGTAGATACTATTATAATCGTAATAGACTTATCTTATATGGAAGAGCTTGTATTGAGGACTACAATTGGGGATAACTCTTAGTTATTACTTTTTAGGCAATCAAAGGATATCTTCTAACTAAAACTTTGAAATTGAAATCTGATAGCAATTCCCTCTAATACAGCAAGACTCAAAGCTAGAACACGAGAGGAAGTATTTAAGTAAATAATATCAGTAGTTTATACAAAAATCCACTCGACTATCTTAAATCCTCAAGAAACAATATTAAACGTAATGCAATGCTAACTGTATAATATGGCTACCTCTTAATGACAAGAGAAAAATATAAAGGTATTCAAAATTTGAGTTTATACCTGCAAAAAATGTAAACAACATAAGTTACCTAATTTGAAAAAACATGGTAACATCTTTAATGGTTACATAAATTCAACCATAGAGAACATCATGCATACTCACATTCCCATACTTATAAGAAGCATAAAAGAAATCTCTTCATAATAGCATCCAGCACACCCACACTTGAAGAATGCCTCCACCGTAATGTTTTAGCCCATGCTATGTGCATGTTATAAGTAATATTATGATGCAATTATAGAAAAAATAATATTGCAATAGCTCTTAGCAGCATGTTGTTGTTTGTACTCCTTTGTTGTTATTCAGAAATGACCATAGATTTTTTTACCTCTTTAAGTTGATAGATAAGCATCTACATTTCGTAGAACACTTATGTCTTTACCAAACCATGCACAGCTATATATATAACAAAGATAAGGGGTTGACAACCATTTATAACACAATGACTATTATTGCTACAAGTATTCCTTAAACTTTTGAAACTTAACTAAATACCCAAATTAACAAGAGAACCAAATTAACTAATTACCCAGCAAAAATGAACAGCAATCATAGCTAAGAAGATAGCAAATACACAACAAAATCAACAAGAGTGAAAAATCACAATCTCAAAAAAATTGAAAAACAATACAAAGACAAATTAAAGACTTGAGACGGAACAAATTACAGAGTAGAAACATAGCTACACTAGCACCAAATTTAATGAATTTTTCACCGAAATTGTTTTTTTAGGGAAGAAAAAAATTGCAAAATCAATTGTTATGAGTGTAGTATTTTCATATTCCGTATTCTAATTCTTAATTATACGCTTAAATATTATTTTCAGAAGTTAATAAACACATCAATGTAGATACTATCACTTTTTACTTTAATTAAAAAAACTCACAATTCACATTTTAAATTCATTAAAAAAATCATAACCAAGCACCCACCCTAGTATTTTAACATTTATTATTATTTGTCATAAAGGTCTAAATTATCAAAATCATGGGTTTTCATATGAGAATGGATGATTTCAACAAAAATAGAACGGCTAAAACTAAAACAAGAGTTTTTTATTGAACAAATAATCAAAACAAAATACTAGCAATATATTAATAAAGTGAGATGATGAAGATATGCACATTCATGAAGAATTATTTATTTTTTTAATCTGGCAAATCTTTTATAATCTATTTTTACTTTTCTTATTTAACCCTTTTGTAACCCCATTTATTATTTGCTCTTTCCCATGAACCCATCTTCACTTTCCTGTATAATTAATGAGATTTAGAAATTTATTTATTAGTTCTTGATTGTCTACTATGGTAGAAGCATAAGTTTAATTTTTTTTTATAACAAAATCGAAGAGTCAATTTCAAAACAACTCTTAACATAAAATAAACTTTTACTTTTTAATTCCTGAACTTTGTGTTATGATTATTTGACATTCATTTGTTCAAGGTCTCGATATTATTCTTTCTTGTTTACAACAAATCGAAACTATAGACAATTCTTATATTATAAGACCATTCCTTCTAGATCCATTGGTTTCCAGAAATAACAACAGAAACTTGATTATTAGAATATCAAAATAATAATAATAGTTATTGAACTTTAAAAAATCAGTGAAGTTCTAATGTTGCTTAGACAATTTTATATTACCAAAAATACAAGTGAAGGATATTGATATGTTACTTTTGACGCCATCTCACAATGTTCTAACACAAACATTTTAGGGATTTCAAATATAAAATAGTAAGCAAAATTTACCAATTTTGATATTCCACTTTTCAAGTTAATGTTCTAGTTATTCTTCTTTAGTGAGTTTGGCCTGAGCATCCAATTAAAGTCATGGCCTGAGTATTCATATTGTAATCTCCAAGATCATTGAAAACTTAGCACTTAAATTAAGAACTTGTTAAATATATTAGTCTTTTTGAGAGAGATAAAACATGACATACATGGTTGAAGCTAGATAAGAAAGAAGATCCAAATGGGTGGACTTCGTACTCATCCATCATTGACTTTTGCAATTATTTGAACGAAACTTCCGCAAATGTAAACTAGGAAAATACAATGCCATCAATCAACTATTAAATTATAAGATCTTTCTTGCAAACCTCTACTAGATGAAAATAAACTTCATACATAATTGAAAATCATTATAACTTGATTGTTCACAGTAGCTATGCATATCTTTAGAGATTAGGAACAGTATAAAGTCATATTTATAGAAAGTTTTTGTAAATAGATTAGAAGTTTAATCAGTAAATATTCAACATTAAAAAAAATACAATCAATCTAGTGTAATAGCTCCCAGAATGAAACAATTAAAAAGAGAAAGCAAATAGGTTCACTTAACAATCAACCAAGAACCAAAAAATCAAATTTTTTTAAAAAACTTTTAAGTTGTTAAATTTCCAACATGCAAACAATTGTAAACAAAAAGATAAATCCAAAAAAAAATGAAAATAAAATAAAAATGAAGAAATAAAAAGAAGACTAAACCTTGCGAAAAGAAAAGTTGCTGACGAGATCACCAACAAGTTGATTGACTTTAGTGATAGGAATTTTATATGGGTTATCAAGATTATTAACAACTCCAGTCTTTTGAAATGGCAAGATTTTTTTCCTAACCTATTATTTCAACACGAACAACATATTGCATCAGTTGTGAGAATACACAGCAAATTCCAAATAAACAAAATGAGATCCCATAGAAAATACATAGCAAATTCTAGCAAATCGTTAATATCAATAAAAAATACAAAGAATTAATTATAGGAAATACAAAAAAGATGATATATAGAGAAAGAGACTAGAAGACAAGAGAGACTAAAGGAAAGAAAATACAAACTTACCCATAAATAACAATTAGAAACTTACCAGAGGTGAGAAATTAGTGACTATGAGAGATGCTCTGGGATATCAATGATGCATGAGTGACAAATCGATGACTGATGAAGCAACATATCAAGGGAGTGAGGGAGGGGGCGAAGGACTGAGTGAGGGAGGACACGAATCGGTAAGGGTGTGAGAGAGTTATTGATGATTCAATCACTCAATAGAGGAAGTGAGGGAGAGGACAAGTGATTTCTAGCAAAATAGAAGATGTAGAGTGGGCGAGAGTGAGAGGGAGATAGTGGCTAGGGCAAATTATAAGAGGGAATGCTAAAAATGAGGGAGGAAAATGAGTATTTATACAAAATGACAAATTTGTAATTTAGTTAAATTATAATAGTGTCAAATAAGTGTAAAGGTAGGTTGACTTTGTAATGTTATATGATATTTGACTGACTTTTAAGAAAACCCTCAAATAAACAAAACTAATGCGTCAAATATTTAAAAATTTCTTGTAGCGGCATTTCAACAAGGATTTTAGATATTCGTCCTATTGGAAATTTCTAGAGTCCTCTATATGGGCTTGAGTCTCAAGGGTCCAATGGTCTGTGCTTCTTTGAGCGAGAGATGCCCCTTTCTCTTTTTATACCAATTCAATGGTACGTGCTCAAACACGGTGACACCAACATGAGTCATCTAGGGGTCGAATGGAGCTAAAGACTTCTCATGCCAATGCCACACGACTAGTTTTAGGTAGTTCGTGCTCATTGTGTGCAAATGTGTAGTGATACAATGACTCATTATACCAACACGAGGTATTAAAATTTGGTACTCTCGTAGGAATCAGGTTCTCTTATCCCTAGTGGAGTCGCCACTATGAACAGGACTTTCATCCCACCAGAGCTTTTGTGATCACGACATTGTGTTAAAGCCTCTTTCGAGACTTAAGGGAGCACAAACGAGCCATGAACACGTCGGGAGAAAGGAGTCGCCACCCAATTATTAAATTGGGAATGAATGGGGGCAATGTGATTCGTCACTTCAGGATCTAAACCACCCTCATCCTTTCAGAAATGGGTTCGAAAAGTTAGGTATAAGTCTTTCAACCCGTTCAGATGTAAATCTAGCCTCCACTCGGGAAGTACCAAATAAAAACAACTTTTACTGTTACTTAGTCTACTTAGCGCTATTTTTTTAAGCACACATTTTCATTTCGTCTTTATTAGGTATGTTAGGTGATTATTCAATCAAAATAGTTGTCCATTTATACAAAGAAAGAGGGAGAAAAATAGATTACATTTTCATCATACATGGGGGAACGGGAGAGGATTACAAAAGTCACTATTCAACAATAGAGTAAATTCTACTTTAATACTTCGATTATTCATATAATTTAAAACATTCAATACGAAGCATATTCATGCATATCAAGATATTCAATTCGAGACTTTATAAATAGTGAATTAGTCACCATCATATGTGAGTCTATTCAATGCTTATTGAGCCCCTTTCATGGCATCATACAATCATTAATACATTCATAAATAAATAAATTATAGCCCAAACAAAGCCATAATCTAATATCATGGCATTCTAGCCTAGATTTTAATAAATTCTATCATGGCAATTCTACCTATTGCTATTCTAGCATAATTCATATCAATTATCATGGCATTTCGAGCCTAAAACATGGCAATCATGGCATATTCTAGCCTAATTCAAACAATTATTAATAATAGCATTCAAGGGCAAAATGATAATTCTTACCTATTCTATGCTTTTTCTTAGCATTCATCAAAGCAAGTAAATTTTTCTAGCATGATTCTACTCATGTGCTCTTAAGCATGATTCTAAACATGTTCTCCTAGTCATGATTCTAAGCATTTGCAAAGAAAGTAAATTTCTAAGCATGTTTCTAATAAAGTAGGGATTTGTGAACCTACCTTGAACGCTTATCCATCTTGCAAAATAAATTGGGTTAGCACAATTCGTAATAACCCTAAACATGCTCCTAAGCATAAAATTAAACCCTTAACATGCTTCTTCTAAGCAAAAAAATAAAAAAGAAAATGGCAAGGAGGAGAGAATTCTGCTCTGAAGGCATACGCTTTTCGGGTTCAGATTAATAAAACACCTGGAAAAAATATTTATACCAGAAAAGATTCTCAAATTTTCAAGCGTGTCTTCAACAGGGAGAAAGATGATTGGATTTGACAATCGGTGTGTATTGCAAAGTGAGAGGAGGGCGATGAAGATGAAAAAGGAAGTTCTTAAGGCTAATTTTAAAAAATAAGCCACAAAGAGTTGGGCAGCTATCTAATAGTCGGCCGGCATCAGCCAATAGCTGGATGGCTGTCAAATGGTTGGGCGGTCAATATCCCTTCGACCCTTTCCTTTTTTGTTACCCTTCGATACAGTCCCTTCAGACTTTTGCTCCTTCAATCGCATATAACTTCTCGAATTCAACTCCGTTTGCTATCCATAATTTTCTATGAAACTAGACATCTATAGCTTCGTAAAGTATATAACTCATCATCAGATTCCTAATGGATTAATTTTTGTGATTTTTCAAAGTCACATGTTAGTTTTTGAGGCCCTATACCAACTTCTTCTCACCCTTCTTTCCATGGCCCTCAGAGGCATTTTGGTCATTTTCTTTGCTCAACATTCATCTTCATTTCATCATCGAGCTTCAAAAACTCAACTATAGCATAAAAGCAAAAAGAAAGAAGAGAAGAGAAAAGAAAAAAAGAAAAAAAGAAGAGAGAGAAAAGAAGAGTGATGAACACTTAAATATGTATGTTTAATAAGAGCTTAGTTCATCATATTGCATTAATAGTGTCATTAAATTCCTCAACTTAAGCATATTTGTAGTCTTTGCATCTTTGGAATTAACTTCCTCTTAATTTTGGTTTTGTTACAGGTTCGGTAAAATGGGCATAACTCTCTATTTATAGATCAGAATGGTGCAATTCTTAATGTTTTGGAAAGCTGATTCAATTATCTACAAGATTGCATTTCGAAAGCATCATCAAATTTGGGCTCTTAGTGGACCAAAATTAGGCTTGAAGTGAACCCATCTACAGTTTCGGCCCAGTCTGACTAGGCCTCAGTATTTGGATCGTATCTCTCAAAATACGTATCCAAATTATGCAAATCAATATGTTCTAGAAATCTGATAGAAATATCTACAACTTTAATGAAGACATGTGATTAAAATTCTCAACATTTTAATGTCAAAATTGATGGTCAAAGTCGGTGCCTAATGATCCCAATTGTCAAAGATATTTACAACTAATATTTGACAATTATGCCCTTGTAATTTGACAAGTTTGCCCCTGGATGTATCTATAAATAGAGGTGCCTTGTGACCCATTAGGGCATCTTGGCCTTGGCTGGAACATTTTGGCTTTGGCTAGGATCTTGTATTGTGTTTTGTGTGTTTATGTTATTAATGAATTTTCTTTTTCTTGCATTTTATTTTCTTTCTATTATAATGTTCTTCTAATTTCTCTTTTGCTAAGGTGAAAGGGTGAAACCCTTGATATGAGAATAATGATCCTCTAACCCTTGGTATGTGCTTAATAATTGTAATCTTGTGTTGTTTATTTTATATGATTTATATTTATTTTCTTAATCAATCTTGACACCACTCGTAAAGTGGAGGTCTTGATCCATTGTAGACAATCCTTAGCACATCAAATGCTTGGATCCTTCCTAGATGTCGTATGGTTTTTTCTTACCGACAAGAATTGATAGGTGTCTATTTATGTATTACTTTTATATCAATTCGTCCATGTTTCTTTGCTATATTCCGTGGTATTTTTATGCTTTTGTGTGTTTTGGTGTTTGTAGGAGTTTTGGAGCAACTTGCACAAAAATGGAGTAAAACCCTTCATTTTCACCTCTGCTAGTCAGTGATCTTCTCGGATTTAATTGTATTGATATACAATGAACCCGATGACATATTATATACCGTTGGAAAGCTCTCGAAGTCTATTTTCTGGAGAAATTTACGGTTTATAAATCCATTCAGTGTACCAAAAGTTGTAATCAAAACAGTGTGAGATGTATAGAAATATAATTCCACAAGTCACTGTAGCATGTATAATACGGGGCACTGTAGCAAGTCACTGTAGCAGAGTATTTAAACACATTTTAGGGTTTTATTTTGATAACTTGAAGAGGGGAGAACGTGGTGGAGGCTCAGCTCTGGAATTCTTTCATCTCTTGGAGTTCTTGAAGGAGAAAGGAAGCTTGGAAAGAGGAAGAACTACAATCCAAAGAGAATTACATCAAATTTGCTAAGTTTTTCCCTTCCCTTTCATTTTCTGGAATGTCTCCATGTTGTATTGTATTTACCACGTTCTTAAACATGTGTAACTGAATCTGAATTGGTTGAGGGTGATTTCAAAGCCCCTGATATGGTTTTTGTAAGTTGATTGTGTAAGGAATTGTTATCCAATTCTCTAATTGAAGTTGCTTGTATTCTCCCATATTTAATGCTTATGATTGCTTGCTGATTGTATTTGAGTGGCCAACTGAATATAATCTGGTTGTGATTTATTGCTAGACTAGAAATCTTGATCCGTAATTGTCTTGAATTTCTAATCATTAGTAGCAAAATTGTGATCAGAGATTACAATTGGAGAATATAACCTAAGTTAAATAATCCGAGCTTGTGTGTTTATTGCTTAGATCAACCTATCTTTCTTATCATAATGCATCCATTGAATTAAACTCAGAGAGCTTGTTCTAGGTTGTTTAATGGATAGAGATTAAATAAAGAGCTTGTTTTATTTAACAACAAAGTAAGGAAAGATTGGGGTAATAGAGCTTGTTATTATCTACGGTTGATAAGTTCAATGCTGTAATTAGATGACAATTCTACAATTAATTCGCAAATCCATATCTTGTGGTAGAGAAGGATCCCTTAACCAGCTTTCTCCCATTGATTTTTCATTCAAATTTACTTTCTGTTTTGTTATTCTTTACTTGCATTCTTATTTCATTTAGTAAAGCATTCAACAAAAATCCCCCCCTGTTTAGTTTATTGTTGCTGGAAATAACAAATTCAATTAGAATCAATCCTCGTGGGAACGATATCTTACTTATCACTTTATTACTTGTGCGACTAGTATACTTGCTAGTTTCGAACGCATCAAGTTTTTGGCGCCGTTGCCGGGGATTGATTTTCTAATCGATTTGTTATTTTGTTTTCATTGTTGATTCATATTTTTGTTTGTTTTTTTTTTTTTTTGATTGTTTGTGTTTAGACGACAAGGCAGTAAACTTCCATCAATTCAGTAGTCGATTTGAGCCACAGCTACATTGGGGAGTAAATGAGGTAAGCACTCCAAACATTGAACAACAACTTTCTGAGCTAACCTCTCTTGTGGAAAACATGGCTGTAGGACATATGCAGAAATCTTATGCATATGGGGTATATTCTACCATGGAGCATCCAATGGACATGTATCCAACTTTACAAGAAAAAGATATGGAACAAGCCAATGCCATGGGTGGATTTCCAGGACAATCAAGGCAATGGTATGATCCCTTCTCTAATACTTATAATGCCGGATGGATAGATCATCCCAATTTTAGTTACTGGAATCATCAACCAATCGCCCCAAATGCTATACCAAATCAGCCACAAGGTTTTAATCAACTTAGAGTGCAGCAACCATTTCAAATGCAACCACCACCAATGCCAACCAGCACCACAACCAGCTTCAGAAAACTCAGGTATGTCACTCCAGGATATTGTTAATGCACTTGCCACTAACACAATGCAATTCCAGCAGGAAACTGGGGCAAGTATCCAAAACCTGGCAAATCAAATGGGACAATTGGCTACTAGCATGAGCAAATTCGAGGGCCAAGCTCAGAAGAATTATCTTGTCAAACGGTGATCAATCCAAGAGAGAATTCTTAGTGCAATAACTTTGCAAAATGAAGAGCAATTAGATGTCCTGCCAAAGAAATCACAAACTGATGAAGGAGATGACACCACTTCCACCATGAACAAAACACTGACTTCTCAGGTAAATCCTATAACTCCCATTCCTTCATATGTTTCTCCTCCACTTTTTCCTAGTAGATTTGCAAAATCGAAGGAGGAACAAGAACAAGAAATCCTGGAAACTTCTCACAAAATCGAGGTAAATATACACTTCTGGATGCTATCGAGCAAGTACCTCATTATACAAAATGTCTCAATGAGTTATGCACCAGTAAAAGAAAGTTAAAAAGAAATGAGAAAGTAAGTGTAGGGGAAGATGTTTCAGCTGTATTGCAAAGGAGAATTCCTCCAAAATGCAAAGATCCAGGTACGTTCATCATTCCATGCACCATTGGTAATACCAAGTTTGAAAGAGCTATATTAGATTTAGGAGAATCTATTAATGTCATGCCATATTCTATTTATGCTTCTTTAAATCTTGGACCTTTTGCGAAAACTGGTATTACCATTCAGTTTGCTGATCATTTTAATGCATATCCCAAAAGAGTTGTGGAAGATGTGCTTGTGCAGGTGAATCAATTGTTTTTCCAGCAGACTTCTATGTCCTTAAAATAGAGGATGAGACATCTCCTAATCCAAAACCGATTCTTTTAGGGAGGCCATTCTCGAAAACTGCTAGAATCAAGATTGATGTTCATTATGGCACTTTGACCATAGAGTTTGATGGCAAGGTGATATGTTTTAATATTTTTGAGGAAATGAGGTACTCTAATGACTTACATTCTGTTTTTGCAGTTGACGTTATTGATTATTTGCCACAACAAATTTTGAGTTAACTCGCAAGAATGGAGTGGATGTTGCCATTAGTGAACACATAAGGATAGAAAGTTTCAAAGAACCAAGAAAGCTGATACAAGTGTCTAAAGAAGTGGAGAAAGTTGTGACAAGCTTGGATGAGACTAGAGCTATCACCACAAATAGGTATGATGTTTCGTACATTGAATTGCCTTTATCTAATGAGAAACTTCTTCCTTCTGTGATGAATGCCAATACCTTGGAGCTTAAGTCACTTCCAGATCATTGGAATTATGGATTCTTGGGTGAGAATGATACTTTGCGAGTTACAATGGAAATGGGCCTTGCACGAATACAAGAAGATAAACTCGTCCGAATACTTGCAGATCACAAAATAGCTATTGAGTGGACAATTGTTGAAATCTAAGGCCCATCCATATGTATTGACCGTATCTTGTTAGAAGAGGGATCCAAGCCCATTAGAGCGGCTTTCTCCGAACATAAATAAAAGAGCTCTTATGCATGCGTAAATATGATATATATATATGGGTAAATGAATTCTATCTACTTTCTTTCAAAAATAGGTCGGGATCCGAGCTCATGTCTGAAATTTAAACCAATGTATCTATACAATATTCTACTAAATTGATATCCGTGTTCGCTAAGTCTTGAAAAAAAAAAAAAAAACTAGATGAGATTTGACCACGTCGGATTTAAAAAATCGTATTTTTTTGAACATGAAGAAATAAGGAAGCAGCACAACAGAAATTGGATCCTCCCATGATGGAACCAACGTCGGGCTGAGGACGTTAAACCAAGCGCTTATTGGGAGGTAACCCAATGTTTTTGAAAAATAAAAAAAAGAAGAAAAGAAAAATAAAATGAGGTAATAATGATCGATTTTTGTGTCTCGAGGAGATTCCTTCCGTAGGCCATCAAATTGATCAGGTTTTATCTCTCTTTGCCATCTGTCTCATTTGTTTTTATATTTTTTACTTGTTTTTGACTTTTGTTTGCTATTGTGTGTTATCTCTTTTATGTGTCTTTAGTTTCGTTTTTGCTCTTTTCTTTTCCTTTCTTTTGTTTAATTTGATTACTCTGTGCTTTGAGCTCATTTGTGCATCAGCTTGTGGAAACATCCAAACGGAAGTTGAAGTCATTCGCCAAAGGTTTGAAACGTGCATATC
This sequence comes from Boswellia sacra, assembly GCA_013180625.2. Lineage (NCBI taxonomy): Eukaryota > Viridiplantae > Streptophyta > Magnoliopsida > Sapindales > Burseraceae > Boswellia > Boswellia sacra. Next base: position 4,274 of record SNVD02012187.1, on the reverse strand, counting down.
TTGGAGAAAACAAACCCGATCGCATTATCGGTAATATCTCTTCTTTTCTCCTCTTCAATGGATGCCGATATCTTTCTGTCGAACCTTCGTAAAAATTTCCCTTCACTCCTCAAAAATGCTTGTTGTTTAAAATTTATTAAAGTCGGATGTACTAGACTTTGAGGCATTGTGCTCCTAAATGTGCCTGCGGATAATCCGGTGGGGCTACGCCAAGAGGCGAAGAGCGAAAAGGTTACAAGTATGTTATAATGTGCTAGATGGAATTGTAACCTGACTTGTCGTTCATTAGGTTTTGTGTCCAGAAATAGAGAAGATAAACTATCATTTATTAAGAATGGTCTGAGTAAGGAGTCGCTGGATAATGTTTTATTAACTCTTGAGTCACATTCTTGTGGACTTGTTCAGCGTGAATTGCTTAATCTATGGACACAATTTCGTGATGAATTGCAGTGTTATAGTCTAGGGAATTGACTAAAAACGACCCTGTTTGCCAGTTTATAAGAAAACTGGATGGGAAGCAAATCCCCGACTCATAGAAGGCGTTTCAGCCGTTACTGGACGTAAAAACCAGAGGAAAAAAAAGGGGGGGGGGGGATTTGTTTTTGGGGGGGGGGGGGACAGGGGGGGGGGCCCAACAATCAAAAAACTACTTGTATATTTGAATGTGTGTTGTTGTTGTCGAATTTTATTTCTTTCTTGTTTAGTTTGATCTGATTATCAATGTTGTTTTTGTGTTGTTGTTGTTTGTTGATTTTGTTTGTTTTAATTTCAAGTTTTCTTTTTGAAAAACCAGATGACTACCCCATTGATATAAGCACACGGGAAAGACAAGTGTGGAGTTTTGTCAACCTTCGCCGAAAGTATATCTTTACTTCATGCTTCACGTGGGAGACAAGTGTGGCGGTTTTGTCAAACCCCATCGAAAGTATATCTCTAATTGTCATGCTTCACGGGGGAGACAAGTGTGGCGGTTTTTTCAAACCCCACCGAAAGTTTATCTCCATTTTTCATGCACACGTGGGCGGCAAGTGTGGAGGTTTTGTCAAACCCCATCGAAAGCATATCTATTTTTTCAAATCTCAGGGCGATAAATCTGCATCGAGCAACCCCCACCGAAATTATGTCCCCATGTATCAAATTTGAGAGTTTATGTGTGTATATATCCATTCTCCATATTTTCAAATGTCATTATTATAACCTGTCTTACACTTGAAAAGCATATTACCTAACGTGCATCATTGTCTTACACAAGGTTAGAGCACTTGTAGAAATGGAGAAACACCAATTCGGCGATTCCAAAATATATGCGTATTTTGTGGATCGCAATTTGGTAAAGATGGAGAGTTTACAACAGCAGCTCTTGATTTTGGTAGGACATTAGCTGCGAGGGGTATTCATTTGATTTATGGAGGGGGTAGTCTTGGGTTAATGGGGTGTGTGTCAACAGCTGCATCCCTAGGAGGAAGTAAAGTTCTCGGCATTATCCCTAAACCATTAGCTGTGCGAGATATCGTAGGCAACACAATCGGGGAAAAGTTACAAGTCTCTAGCATGCATGAGCGTATTGCACATATGATTGTTAAGTCCGATGCATTTATAGCTTTACCCGGTGGGTATGGCACATTAGAGGAGATATTTCAAATCACCTCTTGGGCACAGCTAAACATCCATAAAAAACCCATTGGTTTGTTAAATGTCAATAACTTTTTTGATGGTTTGTTGTCTTTTCTTGATCAAGCTGTAGAAAAAATTTTTATCTCACCATCAGCGAGGCAAATCCTTGTTACAGCTTCAACGGCAAGGGAGTTAATTGACAAACTGCAAGAATTCGTCTATTCGCCTGATCCAACAACAGCTCGGATTGATTGGTTTGGAGAAGGCAATAAGAGGCGTAAACTGGATTTAACACTCCATCTGTAATCTCTATTTGCTGGTTTGCTTAGTTTTTGTTTGATTTCTTTTTATTGTGTTTATTTGAAGTTTTTCATGTTATTTATTTTGAGATTTTTCAGGTTGTTTCTTTCCTCCCAGGTAATATTTTCTAATCTTGGGTTGTAGAGTGGTGGCTTAAAAAGTTTAAGTCCTCTTGAAACGCATTATGGATCTCTTTAATCTATAATGGCTGAATAAGGAGGCTAACTTCTAAACTTTTTAGACCCATTCTAACTGACTTGTTTTTGTTTGCTGGCTTGTTGGACTTTGTTAATTTATGAGTAAGTTTAGTTTTATGTAATTTAGAAGTTGTTATGTGTTTTTTGTCTTTATCAGTTTCGATTAAAAAAAATTGTGGAAAAAAGTTGAGAATGGCAGAATATGGGGTTTTCTTTAACCCTTGAAACGCATTCTCTCGACATAAATATGTAGTTTGTTTATTTCATGTTGTTTGAAGTGTCTTGTATCTTGTTTTGTTATTTCATAATAAAGGTATATAGGCTGGAAACCTTAAGTCTGCGGGCTACTGGTTCTAAGGATTGTTGAAATATACAATCTTGACTCAGGTGTAACAACGCCACATACCTCTTTTCTTACATTTTGTGGGTCGATGATAAGATAATGATTGAATTAAGAATAACTCTTGGAAAATGATAAATGATGCATGGATCTGTGTGCTTGAAAGGTTTATTGGTTTTCGCTTTGCTTTTGATTCCTTGCGCAACATTGAGCACTGAGCTATTATCACTGAGTTATTTGTTCACTTAGAGAAAGTTTAGGTAATTTAAATGTTTCTTCAGATTTCAATGAATTCTAGAACTTGTTTGATGGTCACTCAAGGCGAAATCCTAGGCTGTGCAACATTGGGGAAATGATTTAGGCCATCTTTGGACCGTTTGAGCCTTAATAGCCAACCTTGACAGAAATTGATCCCTAGTACCCCTTTGAGCCGCTGTAAGCCTTTTTCTTTGTTAACTCACTAAAAGATTTCCTAACCTAAAATGAATTTGTTCCAAACAGTTTATCCCTGACCTATGAGCATGTAGATCATTCACAATTAAATTCTGAGCTATGTTCTGGTTTTGGGAAGTTAGAGAAGGTTGGGATGTGTCATGAGCAATGCAAGTGAGTTCTATTATGTTTGTAAAAAAAAAAGAAAAAAAAGAAAAAAAAGCCAATCTGTACTTATCCTGTCTCTTATACACATCTAGATGTGTATAAGAGACAGGACAATGTATTGTTTAAGTGTGGGGGAGTGGAATTGCAGTTAAAAAAAGAAAAGAAAAGAAAAAGAGTTCTATACCCTTGAGTGTTCTTAAAAAGAATAAAACAACAAAGTGTGGGAGTGTAGTTTCTTTTGTTTTCTACAAAAAAAAGAAGAAGAAGAGAAGAGAAAAAAAAAAGAAGATTGAGTGTTCTAAATAAGTTTGGGGGAGTAACCTGGTGAATTAAAATAAAGTTGTGTTATAAGGTTGAGCTCTACATAGTCTTGAATGATTTATGTGTTTGTGGGTGATTTGAGCCAAATTATTATCCTTTATCATACCTTCACCCAAGCTAAACGTTACAAGCTTAATAAAGTCCTACTTGATCCTTGGTGTTGTGCATGTCTACATTAGTGGAGCGTGACTTGAAAAGCAGGCCTATGGAGTTCATTTATACACACATCTTCAATATTAAATATGATTCCTTTTTATGCATAAACTCATCCGGGTTACAAGTGATTAGGTGAGAATGGCTCTACACACACACACTTGAGGAATTGAAGTGAAGCGAAACTAATAGTTGAGATAAAATTGTTGATCAAGTGCATTATTTTGAAGTTTTCCTTGGGTTATAATTAAGTACAATCTTTGAGGCCTATTTGCAAGTTGAAGCATTTGTGTGTTTTAATTTTTCTTTGAGTCTGTTTCGGTTTAGTTTTGTTTCGTATCATTTTAGTTGCTCGAGGACTAGCAAAGTCTAAGTGTGGGGGAATTTGATAGGTTTCTATTTATGTATTACTTTTATATCAATTCGTCCATGTTTCTTTGCTATATTCCTTGGTATTTTTATGTTTTTGTGTGGTTTTGAGATTTGTAGGAGTTTTGGAGCAACTTGCACAAAAATGGAGTAAAACCCTTCATTTTCACCTCTACTAGTCAGTGATCTTCTCGGATTTAATTGTATTGATATACAATGAACCCGACGAAATATTATATACCGTTGGAAAGCTCTCGAAGTCTATTTTCTGGAGAAATTTACGGTTTATAAATCAAATCAGTGTACCAAAAGTTGTAATCAAAACAGTGTGAGATGTATAGAAATATAATTCCACAAGCCCTGTAGCATGTATAATACGG
>SNVD02012186.1:0-65275 GCA_013180625.2 Boswellia sacra | reverse complement strand
AAGGATTGTTGAAATATACAATCTTGACTCAGGTGTAACAACGCCACGTACCTCTTTTCCTGCATTTTGTGGGTCGATGATAAGATAATGATTGAAATAAGAATAACTCTTGGAAAATGATAAATGATGCATGGATCTGTGTGCTTAAAATGTTTATTGGTTTTCGCCTTGCTTTTGATTCCTTGCGCAACATTGAGCACTGAGCTATTATCACTGAGTTATTTGTTCACTTAGAGAAAGTTTATGTAATAATGTCTTCAGATTTCAATGAATTCTAGAACTTGTTTGATGGTCACTTAAGGCGAAATCCTAGGCTGTGCAACATTGGGGAAATGATTTAGGCCATCTTGGACCGTTTGAGCCTTAATAGCCAACCTTGACAGAAATTGATCCCTAGTTACCCCTTTGAGCCTCTGTTATCCTTTTTCTTTGTTAACTCACTAAAAGATTTCCTAACCTAAAATGATTTTGTTCCAAACAGTTAATCCCTTACCTATGAGAATGTGGATCATTCACAATTAAATTCTGAGCTATGTTTTGGTTTTGGGAAGTTAGAGGAGGTTGGGATGTGTCATGAGCAATGCAAGTGAGTTCTATTATGTTTGTAAAAAAAAAAAAAAAGAAAAAAAGAAAAAAAAGCCAATCTGTACTTATCGTCCACCTACTTACACATTGAGGACAATGTGTTGTTTAAGTGTGGGGGAGGGGAAGTGTAATAAAAAGTGTAATAAAAAAAAAAGAAGAAAAAAAAAAGAAGAAGAATAAGAGATCTATACCCTTAAGTGTTCTTAAAAAGAATGAAACAACAAAGTGTGGGGGTGTAGTTTTCTTTTGCTTTCTGCAAGAAAAAAAAAAAGATTGAGTGTTCTAAATAAGTTTGGGGGAGTAACCTGGTGAATTGAAATGAAGTTGTGTTATAGGGTTGAGCTCTACATAATCTTGAATGATTTATGTGTTTGTGGGTAATTTGAGCCAAATTAGTATCCTTTATCATACCTTCACCCAAGCCAAACGTTACAAGCTTAATAAAGTCCGACTTGATCCTTGGTATTGTGCATGTCTACATTAGTGGAGAGTGACTTGAAAAGCAGGCCTATGGAGTTCATTTATAAACACATCTTAAATATTAAATATGATTCATTTTTATGCATAAACTCATCCGGGTTACAAGTGATTAGGTGAGAATGGCTCCACACACACACACACAAGGAACTAAAGTAGAGCGAAACTAATCTTTGAAATAAAATTCTTGATCAAGTGCATTATTTTGAAGTTTTCCTTGGGTTATAATTAAGTACAATCTTTGAAGCCTATTTGCAAGATGAAGCATTTGTGTGTTTTAATTTTTTGTTGATTCTGTTTCGGTTTAGTTTTATTTCATATTGTCGTAGTTGCTCGAGGACTAGCAAAGTCTAAGTGTGGGGGATTTGATAAGTGTCTATTTATATATCATTTTCATATGAATTCGTCCATGTTTCTTTGCTATATTCCTTGGTATTTTTATGTTTTTGTGTGGTTTTGATGTTTGTAGAAGTTTTGGAGCAACTTGCACAAAAATGGAGTAAAACCCTTCATTTTCACCTCTGCTAGTCAACCATCTTCTCGGATTTAATTGTATTGATATACAATGAACCCGATGACATATTATATACCTGTGGAAAGCTCTCGAAGTCTATTTTCTGGAGAAATTTACGGTTTATAAATCCATTTAGTGTACCAAAAGTTGTAATCAAAACAGTGTGAGAAGTATAGAAATGTAATTCCACAAATCACTGTAGCATGTATAATACGGGACACTGTAGCAGGTTACTGTAGCAGAGTATTTAAACACATTTTAGGGTTTTATTTTCATAACTTGAAGAGGGGAAAACGTGGGAAGAGGCTGCATTTCTGGATTTCTCTCATCCCTTGGAGTTCTTGAAGGAGAAAGAAGATTTTGAAAGAGGAGGAACTACAATTCCAAGAAGATTCATCTACAAAGAAGATTTTCAAAGAATTTGCTAAGTTCTTTCTTTCCTTTTCAATTCTGGAATTTCTCTGTATTGTATTTGTTATTCTGATTGAATATGTGTAACTAAATCTGAATTGGTTGAGGGTGATTTCAAAGCCCTTGATATGGATTTTGTGAGTTGATTGTGTAAGAAATTGTTATCCAATTCTCTAATTGAAGTTGCTTGTATTTTCCCATATCTAATGCTTATGATTGCTTACTGATTGTATTTGGAATGGCCAACTGAATATAATCTGTTGTTGTCTATTGCTAGATTAGAAATCTTGATCCGTAATTGTCATGAATTTCCAATCATTAGTAGCAAAATTGTGATCAGAGATTGCAATTGGAAAATACAACCTAGGTTAAATAATCGAACTTGTGTGATTATTGCTTAGATCAACCTATCTTTCTCATCGTAATGCTTCCATTGAATTAAACTTAGAGAGCTTGTTCTAGGTTGTTTAATGGATAGAGATTAAATAAAGAGCTTGTTTTATTTAACAACAAAGTAAGGAAAGATTGGGATAACAGAGCTTGTTGTTATCTACGGTTGATAACTTCAATGCTGTAATTGGATTACAATTCTATGTTAATTCACAAATTCATATCTTGTGGCAGAGAATGAACTCTTAACCAAGTGTCTCTCATTGATTTTTCACTCCATTTAACTTTGCTTTGTGTTATTCTTCATTTGCTTTCGTATTAAGTTTAGTTAATCAATCAACAAAACCCCCCCTGTTTAGTTTATTATTTCTGGAAAATAACAAATTCAATTAGAATCAATCCTCGTGGGAACGATATCTACTTATCACTTTATTACTTGTGCGACTAGTATACTTGCTAATTTCGAACGCATCAGGTATTGAATTTGAGAAATCTTTGATGAACTTGAATGTAAATCAAATTGATACACAACTCACATTCAACATTTCAAATTGTTATTGGGGATATTGGGTTTATTGAAAACATGTCAGAAAGAAGAAAATCTGTCAACAGTTTCAATTAAGGGTATGAAAGAAGCAACTTTGCAACCAACAGTGAGGAAGCACGATATATGGAGTGAGCCATTCTGCCTAGCATGGATATCTACAAAGAAGGAGGAGTAATGCCTTTGAAGTTGGATGAAGAAATTCCCCAAGACGATACTTGTCATACAAAGGGTAAACAATTACCCATTCATTTTAAGAAGCGAAAAGAAGTAGAGGGCAAAGAGTTACCTATTCATCTTGAGAAGCGTAAAGAAGCAAAGGGCAAAGAGTTTCCCATTCATCTTAAGAAGCAAAAAGAATGAGAAGCAAAAAGAAGCAAAGGGCAAAGAGTTGCCCATTCATCTTGAGAAAGAAAAGAAGCAAGGAGGTAAAGAATTGCCGTAACCGTCTTGAAAATTATGTAAGATAGAATTGTCTTAATCATCTTGAAGGAAGTGTGAGAATGGATAATGATGAACACTTAAATATGTATGGTTAATAAGAGTTTAGTTGATCATATTGCATTAATAGTGTCATTAAATTCCTCAACTTAAGCATATTTGTAGTCTTTGCATCTTTAGAATTAACTTTCTCTTAATTTTGGTTTTGTTACAGGTTTGGTAAAATGATCATAACTTTCTATTTATAGATTAGAATGGTGCAAATCGTAATGTTTTGGAAAGCTGATTAAATTATCTACAAGATTGTATTTCAAAAGCATCATCAAATTCGAGCTCTTAGTGGACCAAAAATGGCCTTGAAGTGAACCCATCTGCAGTTTCAGCCCAGCCTGACCATGCCTCAGTATTTTGACCATATCTCTCAAGATACGTATCTAAATCATATGAATCAAGATGGTCTAGAAATCTGAGAGAAATATCTATGATTTTATGAAGACATGTGATTAAAATTCTCAATAATTCAATGTCAAAATCAGTGGTCAAAGTCGGTTCACCTAATTACCCCAATTATGAAAGTTGGTGCATATAATATTTGACAATTATTTTTTTATAATTTGACAAGTTTGCCCCTGAATGTATCTATAAATAGAGGTGCCTTGTGACCCATTTGGGCATCTTGGCCTTGGCTGGAATATCTTGGCCTTGGCTGGGATCTCTTGTTATTGTGATTTTCTCTCTTATGTTTTAATGTTATTAAGGAATTTTCTTTTTTCTTGCAATTTGTTTTCTTTCTCTTATAATGTCTTTCTAATTTCTCTCTTACTAAGGTGAAAGGGTGAAACCCTTGACATAAGAATAAGGATTTTCTAGCCCTTTGATATGTGCTTAATAATCATAATCTTGTGTTGTTTATTTTATATGATTTATATTTATTTTCTTAATCAATCTTGACACCACTCGTAAAGTGGAGTTCTTGATCCATTATCGACAATCCTTGACACATCAAATGCTTGGATCCTTTCTAGATGTCGTATGATTCTTCCTTACCGACATGAATCTAGTTAGGAACCTTGATTTGTTGTAGACATATGGTGATTGGCACATTGGATGCTTGAACCCATTTACAAGAAGTGGTATAACTATTGGTAACAAAACAAATATAATTCATATAACTAAAATGGGCTACTTATCTTTATTTGATATATCAAAGGTGGATCCCCTAACCTTAGCTTTCATTATTATTGTGTTATTTTCTCTTGTATTTTAATTATTCTCATTTATTGTTTATGAACTTGTTCTTTACTTATATTTGTTGATATTATCTTGCCATCTCTTTGAATCACCCATATCCTATTTGTTTACTTTATAGTTTGTAGCGCTAAAACTCCTTCCTCGTGGATCGACCCTGGTTTCACCGGGTTTATTACTTCGACACTGCTTTACTTGGAAGACAATCCTTTTTCGGATGTGTCAGATAACCTCTCTTGTAGCCAAATATGAAGAAGAAAAGGAAAATAAGAAAAAACCTGCTAAGTCGAAAACCTGAAAAGGCGGCTTAGGCAAAAAATTAAGGGAAGCGTGCTAAGCCCAAAACCTGAAAGGGTAGTTTAGGTAAAAGTTAGGGCATGAAAGAAAAAAAGAAAAGAAAAAGCCTGCTAACTTAAAACTCGGAAAGGGCTGCTCAAGCAAAAGTTAGGGCAAGCCCGCTAAGTTGAAAATCCAAAAGGGCGGCTTAGGTAAAAACTATAGCATAAATAAGAAGAAGAAGAAGAAGAAGAAGAACCCACTAAGTCAAAAACCCAAAAAGATAGCTTAGGCAAAATTTAAGGTTAGAAGAAGAACCTGAAGAAATAGAAGACTGCCACCAAACCTCTGACTCGGATCAACCCTGACTCAATCCAATCTAATCAATGTCAAGGAAACTATGGTGAGACCAAGTCCCATCTAAGGAATGATGGCCACAAGATGTGGATCTCCGAGGCCATTTGATGAAACAAATAGAAACTGCATAAGAAGGTAAAATTGAAGAAGGTAGAGCCAATAGGATGAAGTCCTGTTCATCATTCTGAGCAAAGGCACGATGGAAGATAATGTCTGATAAACGAATGAAAATACACTCTTAAGCATAAATAATTAATGCTAATTGACCAGTATTGTAAAACTTTTATGATATTTTAGCATAATTATTTTGCTTATGCCTCTTTTACATTTGTTTCATTTCTTTTGCATTTGACACCTCAACTTATACTATAATAATCGCGGTATGTTTTGGGCGTAAACAAAATTTGGCACCATTGCCGGGGAGGCGAAATAGACGAAAGATGGTTTGTATTTTTCATTTCTTTTTCTTGTAAAATTTCATCTCTTAGTTTCTTTTCTTTTCTATTTTTTGGCTTTAAATAATTTCTTAACTTTTTCTAACTTTGCCTAACTTTTCCTAACCTTGCCTAACTCTAATTATTATTCTCTTCTTTTGCATTTTTTTAATATTTTGTTGTCTTAATTATTCTTGTACTAACTTTTTATTTTTACACGCCTAACATTTATTTTTACGTATCTAACTTTTATTTTTTCGCATCTAACATTTATTTTTACCCATCTAACTTTTATTTTTACGTACCTAATTTTTTGTTATGTTCCTAACTTCTAACTTTTTAAATTATAGTCTTTTAATATTCTTGTTTTATATTTGAAAGGTTGGCTTTGCCATGTTGTTTCTTTTATTTTATTTCCTTTTTTTTAATTCTACATATACTTGTCAAAGGTTGGCTTTGCCACCTAGTTTGTTTTATTTTTTTCCCTTCTCCCTAACTTTTTTATCTTATTGTTTTTTGACTTTATTTGAGAATTTTCTTGTGTTAAAAAGAAAAGACAAATTGTGAGGATATATAAAGCGATCTATAGATAAACGAGGGAGATTTATTAAGAAATCAGAATTAGAGCCACAACTAGATTTTACAAACCCAATTCTTAGTTCATCTTCATCTTCTAATTTTGATACAATGAGCCAACATGAGGATAACCCCGTTAAAACTCTAAAAGATTACTTGCATCCTACTCACACAGCCACACCATCATGTATCATATTTCCACCTAACACACCATAGTTAGACTTTCACCCTTGGATGATACATCTTTTACCCACTTTGCATGGTTTAGATAGTGAAAACCTTTAAGTGCATGTTAGGGAATTTGAAGAAGTAGTGGACACCTTTCATAGCCAGGCCAATGCCATAGATTATGTTATGTTAAAATTTTTCCCTTTCTCTCTAAAAGACAAAGCAAAGAGTTGGCTATACTCTTTAAGGTCGAGATCCATGGAAACTTGGGCAGAAATGACCAAGTGTTTTTCAAGAAATATTTCCTACAACATAAGACTATGGCCTAAAAAGAAAAATTTCCTTTTTCTCCCAAAAAGATAGTGAAACCTTGTACCAAACCTGGGAGAGATTTAAAGAGTTGTTAAACACATGTCCTCATCATGGGTATGAAAATTGGCGCTTGGTTAGTTACTTCTGTGAGGGACTCATAATAGAAGAGTGCTAATTTGTTACGATGATGTATAATGGGGAGTTCCTTCAAAAAGACCCTGAGGAAGCCATAAAATTCCTCGAAGACTTAGCTGAAAAAGCCTACACATGGATTGGACCTAGCACTACAAATAGCACAATTAGTCACAACCTAGTGGAATTTACCATCTTAGGGAAGAGGACAATCTTAAAGCCTAATTAGAAGTCTTAACTAGGGAATTGGAAGCCTTGAAAACCAAAGATAGGAAGGTCGGCCACACAATTGCTAAGGTTGAATCACAAAGATACATGCTTTATTTGTGGAGGGGTGGAACACTTAGCTCAGGATTGCCCAACTTATAGTGAGATGAGAGAGGCGTTTGAGGAACAATGTAATGCTTTAGGGATGTAGGAAAAGCCTTATTAACCCTATTCTGAAACCTATAACCCTGGCTGGAGAAACCACCCAAACTTTAGTTGGAAATCTATGCCCTAAAACAACAACCAATTGAAACAGGAACAATAACCACCCAAATCTTATCAAGCACCTCAATATAATGCACCACAAGTTAGGAATTCCTTAGAGGACACCTTACAAGCATTCATGAAGGCCCAAAATGAGACTAACCAAAAATTTGAAATAGTTTTTGCACAAGTGGTAGAAGAGAACAAGGAGACAAAGGTCAAATCACTAAGCTAACCAGTGCTTTGACCATACAAGAGCGAGGTAAGTTTCATCTTAAAGCTCAGTCTAATCCAAAGGGGCATATGGCACAAGCCTCTACTTCTGACACACAAAATCTCGAAGGGGTAAATGCCATCACTACTCGGAGTGATTTTAAATGAGCCTACATTGCCAATCAACACAACCGTGGAAAATAAAGATGTTCCTCCATAAAAGGAGGACATTTTTTAGAAAGAACTTGGAAAGAAATTTTTGATCCAGGTGCCTTTTCCTCAAGCTCTCATATCTAATAGAAAAAACTCAAAAATTGAAGTTGAGATTCTAGAACACTTGAAACAAGTTAAGATTACTCTTCCCTCGTTGCATGTCATTAAATAGGTTTCGGCTTACGCCAAAGTTATCAAGGATCTATGCACCATCAAAAGAAAGCACCATGTCGAGAAGGCTGCATTCTTGACAGAACAAGTAAGTGCAGTAATTGAACAAAAAGCGCCACCCAAGTACAAAGATCCAAGGTTTCCTACAATTTTCTACCAGATCGAGACACATGAATTCAGTCAAACATTGTTAGACTTGGGAGCATGTGTCAATCTCATGCCTTATTTTGTTTACTTACAATTAGGACTTGGAGAGATCAAACCCACATCTGTAGTTCTACAATTGGCCGATCAATCAGTCAAGAGACCACGGGGAATAATGGAAGATGTTCTATTACAAATTGATAAATTTTATTACCCTATTGATTTTCTTGTTTTGGATACACAGTTTGTGGTTAATACGGAGTCTAGGACCCCTCTTATTTTAGGGAAAACTTTTCTTGCCCTTGCTAACGCTCTTATTAATTGCAGGAACAGTCTTATGAAATTATCATTTAGGAATATGACTCTTGAGGTGAATATTTTCCATATTGGAAAGCAACCACGAGAGGAGGATGACTGCTATCATTCATATATGATAGGCACACTTATCTCAAATGATATAGAAAACAAGATTCTGACTCTTTAGAATACCTTATTGATTCTGATTTTGAAGATTTATTTTGTCCTGATGATACGACTAATGTGTTTGGTGTTTTTGACTCACAGGATGAAAGGACTTGATTTTGGCAACCACTCTTTGAAGAATTGCCTTGTGGAGGAGAGAAGCCAGAACCCTCTAACTTAGAGGCACTAAAAGTTAAACTTTTTCCACTACCGAAAGGTTTGAAGCATGTATTTTTGGGAGCAAGTGATACCTTTCCTGTAATTATTTCTTCAGAACTTAGTGTTGAACAAGATGAAAAATTGATAAACTTGTTAAAAGAACATATGTTGCACTAGGTTGGACTATAGCTGATATTAAAGGTATTTCTCCATTAATATGTTCCTATAGAATCCATCTAGAGAAAGGTACCCAACCTCGTAGAGACCTCCAAAGAAGACTTAACCCAGCAATGAAAGAAGTGGTAAAGAAAGAAGTCTTAAGACTATTAGATGCAGATATAATCTATCCAATATCTGATAGTCAATGGGTAAGTCCAACACAGGTAGTGCCTGAGAAATCTAGAGTAATTGTGGTTCAAAATGATAATGGAGTGTTTGTTCCAACTAGAACAGTAACTGGATGGCGGATGTGCATTGATTATAGGAAATTAAACACAACCACTTGAAAGACTACTTTCCATTGCCTTTTATTGACCAAATCTTGGAACGTGTAGATGGCTATCCTTTTTAGTGCTTTCTCGATGGGTACTCGGGATATTACTAGATAGAGATAGCTATACAAGATCAGGATAAGACTAGCTTCACATGCCCTTTTGGTACTTATGCTTTTCGTAGGATGCCATTTGGAATATGTAATGCACCAGTTACTTTTCAACGTTGCATGCCTAGTATTTTCTCAGACATGGTTGAAAAATGCATGGAGTTTTTTATGGATGATTTGACTATTTTTGGTAACTCTTTTGATTCATGTCCTCTTAACTTAAAATCTGTTTTGAGTAGATGTGAAGAAAAAGGACTTGTGCTTAATTGGGAAAAATGTCATTTCATGGTGTCTTCTGGGATTGTTTTAGGACACATTGTTTTAGAAAGAGGAATGGAGGTTGACAAGGCTACAATGGAGTTGATCTCTAAATTACCTACATCCAAAATGATAAAAGATGTCCGATCTTTTCTAAGGCACACTGGTTTACAGGAGGTATATAGAAAATTTTTCTTCTATATCTAGACCATTGTGTAACCTCTTATTAAAAGATGCTGAATTTGTATGGATTCAAGCTTGCAAGGAAGCATTTCAGACACTAATTGCCGAACTAACCACTGCTCCTATTATGAAGTCACCTGATTGGAACCTTCCATTTGAGATTATGTGTGACGCCAGTAACTATGCTGTAAGAGCAGTCCTTGGTCAACAAAGGGAAGGGAAACCCTTTCTTGTTCACTATGCTAGTAGGACCTTGAATGATGCTCAAATGAATTATTCTACTACTGAAAAGGAACTATTAGTTGTTGTTTTTGCCTTGGATAAATTTCGTTCTTATTTAATTGGTTCACCTATTACTGTGTTTACTGACCATGCAGCTCTTAAGTATCTTTTTTCTAAGAAGGATGCTAAAGCTCGTCTAATTAACTAGATTCTTCTTCTGCAGGAGTTTGATCTAACCATTAAAGACAAGAAGGTGTCAAAAACATTGTAATAGATAATTTATCTTGTCTTGAGTTCCATGATTCCACTAATGTGCAACCCATTCAAGATGATTTCCCTGATGAACATCTTTTCACTGTAAGCCAAGTACCTTGGTATGCACACATTGTAAATTACTTGGTTTGCAGAGAAGTTCCATCTAACTAGAGTTTATAAGATAAGTGTAAGTTCTTGGTTGAGGTGCGTAATTTTTATTGGGATGATCCTTATCTTTTCAAATATTGCCCCGACCAAATTATGCGGCATTGCATTCCTGACAGTGAAATTGCTAGTGTTTAAACTTTTGCCATAGTGCTGCTTGTGGTGGTCATTTCTCAATAAAAAAGACTGCCGTGAAAATTTTAAAGTGTGGACTCTACTAGCCCACTTTGTTCAAAGATACTAGCAATTTTTGTAGTTCATGTGAAAGATGTCAAAAGTTTGGTGCTTTATCTTGCCATCATATGTTGCCTCTTAACCCTATTCTTGTTATTGAGATATTTGACTGTTGGGGTATTGACATTATGAGACCTTTTCCTACATCTTTTGGTTATCTTTAAATTCTTCTAGCTATTGATTATGTGTCCAAATGGGTGGAGGCTGTCGCTTGTCGTACTAATGATAACACAACCATGGTAAAGTTCTTAAAAGAAAATGTGTTGTCTAGGTATGGTATGCCACGTATCATCATCAGTGACCAAGGGACATATTTCTGTAACCATTCTTTTGAAGCTTTGATGCGCAAGTATGGTGTTCTTCATAATATTTCCACTACATGCCATCCACAGACAAATGGGCAAGCTGAGCTCGCAAATAGAGAGGTCAAGCAGATTCTAGAAAAGACTGTTAACCTAAATTGCAAAGACTGGTCTTTACACCTTTCTGATGCATTATGGGCATACTACACTACTTACAAAGCTATCCTAGGAATGTCTACATATTGTTTTGTCTATAGGAAAGCTTGTCATTTACCTATTGAGCTTCAACATAAAGCTTATTGGGCTGTTAAAGCCTTTAACTTTGATTTGAGTGTTGCAGCTCTTCAAAGAAAGTTACAATTATCAGTAATAGAAGAATTGCGGAGTGATGCCTATGAGCTAAGATGAAAGCGACTCATCATAAACAAATCCTAAGGAAAAACTTTGAGCTAAATCAATGGGTTTATCTTCATGATTCTCAATTGTTTTTACACCCTGGAAAGTTGAGATCTCGATGGACTGGGCCATTTGTGGTAAAACACATTTTTCCCAATGGAGTGGTTGAGATTGAGGACCCAATTGATGGGCAAATTTCCACGTTAATGGGCAGTGGTGAAAATTTTTGTGGAAAGGGAAAGCCAATTTATGTGTCTCGAGGAGATCTCTCTTGTGCCTCTTGTCTATCATAATTAATCAGTTCTATCAGTCTGATCTGTTTATATCAAATATTGACTTTGTTTTTGCTTTTATCATCTCGTTATCTTGCTTTTATTATCTGTTTTGCACCATCTCTTGACTTTGTCTTTGCTTTTATTATCTATTTGCACCATATTTTGACTTTGTCTTTGCTTTTATTATCTGTTTGTACCATATTTTAGACTTTATTTTCTGTTTTTGCTTTTATTTTCTTTTGCGTGTTTTTATTTTGTTTCTCTATCAAGTGACGATATGGTATGCCGTGACTATTAAAGTTGATTTTCTAGTTCCCTAAAAACTATAGCCCAAACAAAAATCATGCATTCATCTTTTCTCCTTCAAAATGGATACGATTTTTTCAAACCTTCGTAAACATTTTCCTTTTCTTCCTTTAAATGCATTACTAAAAATTTATAAAGCACGGTTTATTACTAAAAATTTACAAAGCACGATTCGAGAGGCTAAAATTGCCAATGCTCATGGGTTTAACTATTGATCTACAATGGTTAATTGAAGCCAAGGTTCGATTATCTGGTGAATGTTGAAAAGCCTTTGTTTCCTCTATGCCTAGTTTGGGTAAGAGCTCTTATGCAAAACAGAGAAGAGTAAATAGATTACAAGTCTGCCACAAATTTGCACGATGGACCTGTAACAAGCGATGTTGTTCTTGAGGATTTGTGTTTGTAAATCGAGAAGATAAGATTCAGTTCATTAAGGATGGGCTGAATAAGGAGTCTCTAGATAATATCTTGTTGACTCTTGAAACGCATCCTTGTGGAATTGTGCACCGAGAGATTTTAAAATTATGGACACAATTTCGAGAAGTGCAAGAACACCATAGTCTTAGGAATTTGACTCAAAACGACCCTGTTTGCCAATTTATAAGAAAATTGGATGGCAAGCATATCTCCAACTCATAAAAGATGTTTCGGCCGTTACTGGACGTAAAACCAGAGGAAGATGTGAGCCACAATCACAACTACCTGAACATATGCATGCTTGCTGCTATTTTTGAATTCCTATTTTTATTTTATTTTATTTATTCTTATTTTCAAAATTTTTCAGACACACATTTGAGCTACCTATATAGATGTCATTATTGTAATACCTTTTTGCATTCTATAAATATATCTCATGTTGTTCATTTGCATATACATAGTTACTGAGTTGTATCAAAATGAAGGGAACCTCAGCTCGTCGATTCTAAAATATATGTGTATTTTGTGGATCTCAGCCTGGTGAAAGTATAGCATTTGTAGAAGCAACTTACAATCTTGGTAGGGTTCTAGCTCAGAGAAAACTTCATTTAGTTTATAGGGGAGGTAACCTTGGGTTAATGGGGTGTGTGTCAACAACTGCATATGTAGGAGGAGGTCAAGTTTTAGGTATTATCCCAAAAGCTTTAGTTAACATCACTGGGAGAATAGTTGGGGAGGAATTACAGGTCTCATCTATGCGTGAACGCATAACTTATATGATTCAAAATGCAGATGCCTTTATCACTTTACTAGGAGGTTTTGGAACATTGGAAGATATCTTTGAAGTTGCCTCTTGGGCCTAACTCAATATCCACCAAAAACCCATAGGTTTATTGAATTTCAATAATTTCTTTGATTGTTTATTATGTTTTGTTAATCAAGCTGTGGAACAGAGTTTTATCTCACAATCGGCACAACGGATCCTTGTTTCTTCCTCAACTGTTGATGAACTAATTGATAAATTGCAAGCTTATAAACCTGACCCTGCAGCATCTCAAATTGACTGGTCAATAGGAATGAACAATAAGCGCAAATTGGATCTGATGCTTCGTTTATAACTTTTCTTACTTTTGGCTTTGTTCACAACATTTTATTTTTGGTTAAGTGTCTTTCAGGTGTTTCTTTTGAATAGCTGAAACTTCAACTAATGTCTCCTATACTTTCTCTTTCTACATTTAAACATTGAGGACAATGTTTTGATCTGGTTGGGGGTAGATAGTAGGCATATGTTATGTTTTGCATTGCATTTAAAAAAAAAAAATTGTTAACAAAGCCAACCAATAGATATATTAGTCTGAGAATGGCAGAGTAAAGAGTTCATTATCTCTTGAGATGCATTCTGCATCTATTAGATAAAGAATGGCAGAGTACGGAGTAAATTTTTGACCTTTTGAAACGCATTCTAACTAGTTTGATTTGTTTTTATTTTTGATTTTTGAGTTGTATTTCATGCACAACTGTTTATTGTATGTGCTCTCAGCAATGCTTGTGTAAATGGGTTTGCTTTTCTATCTAGGTATGATTTCAAAATTGTTTGGTTTGAGTCACTTTTTCTATTTAGTTAACAAATAATGATTTCTGAAATTATTTTGAGCACAATGATAAGCCTTGTGGTAAGATGGATGATTCAACATATATACCCAAGAGAATTCCCATGTTTAAGTTGACATTTTTCTAATCTCACACTTCTTTTGTGAGTGAGTGGAGAGGTTGAGAAAACAGCTTACAAACTTTCATTGATCCTTTGAATTGGTTAATCTTTATTTGGAATGTCATTACTCGGATTGAGGGATTATTTGGTTGTTTAGCTAAAGGACAATTCAAGGTGAAATTTCATTTCCTATAAAAAAAAAAAAACAAAACAAAGACAAAAAAAAGAGAGTTTAAAAAAAAAAAAGAAAAGAAGAGTCAATTCAGTTCAATAATGTCTTTATTCAAATTTAGAAGATAAAAGTTTTATGAAGGTGTGTTTCTCACACTCAAGATGAATGAAGTCCTAAAGCTGGCACGTAGCAAGAATGCTTTGACTCTAAACAGTTGATTTTCCTATCTTTGGATCAATGTTGGTTGGTATGTCTATCTTTAAATGTGACCTTCTCTTGAGTACTTATCTGTTTTCCAACTCCATGAAAAAAATTCCTAGCCTTTGTAAACAATTATTCACCTATGAGGATATGGAGTTGAGGCTTCTACATGGAGTAATTTTCAAGGCTATATGTGTTATGGTTCGTGGTAGGAAGGTTTTGGCTTGATTCACACGTGCTCAATTTTGGAAGTTATGATTGAAATAACCTTCATAGCAACTGTGATCCTGAACTGACTTTTTGTTTGAAATGCTGAAGTAGTTCTTCATATTTCATTTATGCTTGAATTGTTAGGGACTAGCAATAAGCTGACTGGGGATTGTGATAAATGCATGAAAATACACTCTTAAGCATAAATAATTAATGCTAATTGATCAATATTGTAAAACTTTTATGATATTTTAGCATAATTATTTTGCTTATGCCTTTTTAACTTTTGCATTTTTTTTAGTCTTTGTCTTGAAATAAAGTGTTGTCTTAAAATTATAGTTGTAGGTTTAATAAAATGAACAAGACTCTCAATCCATAAATCAAAATGAAGAGATTCTTAGACTTGGAGCAACATGACCCAATTCTACACAAAGTTGAAGAACAATCAAAAGCGCAAATCCAACATTTGATTGGCAGAAATTGAGACCCAACAAAATTGAACTATAGTTGTTGCTCAGCCTGACCCATGTTCAGTATTTTGACTGTGTCTCATAGAAGACTTGTCCAAATTGAATAAATCTAGTGGCCATGGAAAGATGAGACTAAAAGCTACAACTTTCATGTTTTCCACAGAGTTAATTCAATTCTTTTGGCAGCAAAAGATGTGCTGCAAGTTGGTGGAAGGTTTGATGGCTAAAAATATGGAAGATTGGTTCATACTAAAATAGTTCCAATTAATCACCTATAGAAGGACAACTTGAGGAGTTGAATGAGAGGGGAGAAAAATCCTTTGGATTCCATTATATCATTGTATATTACAATTCTCTCTTCTATTTTCTCCTTAGAAATTATGGGAATAAATTATAAGTTAGGCTAGAATTCTTAGTAAGGCTAGAGATGAACTTGCATGTGTAGTTTAACTATTTCTCTACTTTGATTCTTCCTCAAGGGCTATAAAGTTCGTATGTTTGTTTACGTATTAAACTCTTTCTCATCTTGTGATTTCTCTTTAATCCAGAAATTATAATTCTCAATTTCATATAAATTTAGTCATGCTTTCTTTATCTGATCATGTTGAATTATAATTGTTATTAGTAGTTTTGTGTTATGAGTTAATATTTTACCGCAATATTGTCAATTGATATATTGTCGATCTTGGATAACTTATAAGGATGAATGATGTTGGTAAATATTGCTTGTAAAGAGTTTATGCATATCAAATATATGTGTTTATCAATTATGCTTTATGATACATATTTTCCGATTGATTGTTTGGGATGTGAAACTTTCAATTGAGTTATAATTGTAGAATCAAAGGGGGATTAGATTTACAAAACATATAAGTGACCTCTTAATTACCATCAATTGCTTCCAATTATTATGTATTATAGTCTCTTTATAACAAATCACTTCAAATTTAAATTTCATGTCTTTATTATCTTTTTAGTATTTTTGTTTTACTAACATCTTTTGTCGAAACTCCTTGTGGATTCGACACCTCAACTTATACTATAATAACCGCAATATATTTTGGGCAAAAACAATGTCACTCTACTACCCTTGGTGTGAATGCCCATGGTAAAAATCGGGAAGTCGAAGAAGTGGGTAAGATCTAATATCGATGGTGTTTTAACAATTGGCAGAATAATGCTCTCAGAATTGGATAAGTAACAACTGGGTATGGTGGAGAACTCGTCATACAACGGGCAAAGCTCTTGCCCATTGAAGCAAAAGACGTGATCATAAGGATCCCAGAAGATTGTGCATTTCTTTAGAATAGGGACGTCAAGCTTTATATGTCGAATGAACTTCAGGTGATAGAGATCGATAGATTAGAGTCATTTCTAGTCATTATCATTTAGAGGCTTCAAAAGAGGCTGAAGGGTCTTGAGAAGGCCACAGACATATCAGAAAATGTGAGAAGAGACATTAGAAGGTATGAAGAGAGTAGAAAGAAAAATGAGGAAGCCGATGGCGATAGTCCTTACTCATCATCACCAACATTAATTGAAGAAGCAGCAACTTGAGCTTGAAGATGCTCAACCTTTTACTCTAGATACTGGACTTGCAAATGACCCATCTAGTCCAAGCAAGAAGCATATAGTTAGAAAAATAGACATCATGCATACATGAATCATAAATCCTTTTCTTATAAGAAGCATGATCCAGAATGAAGCATAGTCCAAAAATGACCAAGTTCTATAGAATCACAAAGCAGTATAAAGTACTAGGAGTAATCGTAAAGCAAGTGGGCTTAACATCTAGAGGAATAGCAATAGAAGTAGCACGATGTGCATGTCAGTCTCGATGAGACTTAATAGAAGTAGCACGATGTGCAAATCAATCTCGATAAAACCCAGCAGAAGCAACACGATATGCAAGTCTGTCTGGATATGGCTCTTAAGTTAGCACAATGTGCAAGTCACCTCGATTAGGTCCTTTGTTCAGCAGGATGTGCAAGATCAGGTAGTTAAATCTCGATGAGATGCATTTCAAGCAGTATGATGTGCAAAAGCAGCTTCATCTCGATGAGATTTCTCTTAGACAACACAATGTGCAAAGTCAGCTCCATCTTGATAAGAATTCTCTTAAGCAGAACGATGTGCAAAAGCAATAAAAAGGGCATCTTATTTGAAGAAGGATGTTCACCTTGAAGAAGGCATCTACCATGAAGAATGTTTCCACCTTGAAAAGACATCTCTTTTCTTTCACCATGAAGAAGGAATTCGAAGTCTACCCTGCAAAAGGAATTTTGAAGAGGAAATTTGAAGTTCACCTAGAAGGACTTAAAGAAGATTCATAGTCAGATAGTTCGAAGGGTAAAAGGTCAAAGGTCAAAGAGAGAAAGAAAAAGAAGAAAGAGATAAGAGAAAGAAAAAGAAAGAGAAGAGAGAGAAAAGAGAGAGAAAAAGAGAAAGAAGAGAGAAAGAAGAAAGAGAGAAGAAAGAAAAAAAGAGAAAGAGAGAAAAAGAGAAAAAGAGAAAGAAAGAGAGATAAATAAAAAGAGAAGAAAAGGAAGAGAGAAGAGAGAGAAGAGAAGAAAAACTCTACATCGACGTTAAGACATCGAAAGAATTTTCGAACGAATCGGTGACAACCACCCTAGCAATAGCTTGGCAACTCACAAGGAAAGAAGAGTAAAATCAGTCGATAGAATCCTCGTCTAGAATCACATGGGAGAATTCCTTTAGATACTAGAAAACAATTTGTTGAAGGACACACTAAATAAGGCAAAAATTTGAATTGATTTTACATCATCAAGAAATTTTGACTTTTGTAGGAACTTGCAAAGACAGATGGAAGAATCCCCAATAAGAATCAACAACATGATAAGGTACTCCTCAGTGAAGAAAATGGCGAATGCAAGAGATGTCAAGAATGAAGAATGTTAGAATATGATAAATCAGGGGATTTTCCCTAGTAGATTAAAAGGGATCAAGAATATAAGCAATAGTACTTGGGCATGAAACCCATTGAATACGAAATTGGGAGCAGATTAAGGAAATTTGAAGAATACTTAGAAGAAGCGGATAAAACCCAATGAATCCAAAGACTGAAGAAGATCGATGAAGAATGAAAAATAGTTAGAAGAGGGGCATGAAACCCAATGAATGCAAAGATTGAAGAAGATCAAAGAAGAATAAAGAATAGTTAGAAGAAGGGCATGAGACCCAATGAATGCAAAGACTGTAGAAGATCGAAGAAGAATAAATAATAGTCAGAAGAAAGGCATGAAGCCCATTGAATGCAAAGACTGAAGAAGATCAAAGAACAATGAAGAATAGTTAGAAGAAGGGCATGAAACCCAGCGAATGCAAAGTCTAAAGAAATCCAAGAAGGATACTCGGTTGAAGGCTCAAAGAATAAAAAGGTCTAAAGACCGCGAAACAGTGCATGATAGAAGTTTTCTCGATGGGCATGCATTAGAAAGAAACCCCGAGAAGTAAGTATACTTAAGAGTGTTTTTAAGCTTTTAGAATAGGCACAAGCCCTAAGAAGAGACGCACTGAAGAGTGTTGAAAACCCTAAGATGTAGGTGCACGTAAGAGTGTTTTAAGCCCTTAAAATAGGCACAAGCCCTAAGAAGAGGCGCATTGAAGAGTGTTGAAAACCCTAAGAAGTGGGTGTACTTAAGAGTGTTTGAAGCACTTAGAATAGGCGCACTAAAGTGTGTTAGAAACCCTAAGAAGTAGGTGCATTGAAGAGTGTTTTATCATAGCATCATAAGGTGCTTTCTAGCCCTTGAATGGGCACCTCTACCCTTAGATGGGCACATCCGTCCTTGAATGAGCATACTCGTCTTAGATAGGCACGTCAACCCTTGAATGGGCACACTCGCCTTAGATAGGCACTTTAGCCCTTGGGTGGGCACTTGAGCCCCTGAATGGGCACACTCGCCTTAGATAGGCAAGTTCACCCTTAGATTAGCACATTAACACTCGAATGGGTTCACCTTTTTGTGGGAATAAGAGAGAGAGATGATGAGGAAGTCTAATAGCAGGAAGATGAAGTCAAAGATGTTGAAAGACGAAGTAAGAATACTTTGTCAACTTTTGTGTCCCACAAACCTCTGCAAAGTAGGGGGTAAGTTGTAGACACTGAATTTTTGAGGCTCGACAAAGGAATGAAGATGAATTTTGAGCAATAAAAATGATTGAAATGCCCTTGAAGATCAAGAAGAGAAGGGTGAGAAGAAGTTGGTAAAGAGTCTAAAAAAACTGACACATGACTTTGAAAAATCACAAAAATTAATCCGAGAGGAATCTAATGATAATTCATACACCGTTACGAAACTACAAATGTCTAGTTTTCATGGGAATTTATGGATCATGAATTGGAGTTGAACTGGAAAAGTTATAGGCAATTGAATAGACAAAGGTCAGATAGGATTGCATTGCAAAATAGAAAGGGGCAAACAGAAGTGCACTGTTCATTCGGTACTGCTTATAGGTACTGTTCACCATTGGTCAAACTGTCGGTCGATACTATTTACTATCAGTGAAACAACTAACTGATACTATTTATATGATACTGTTCACTTTTACTGCTCACCCGTCACTATTCATCCAAATCCCACATTGATTTTATCATATTTTCACTTCAAGGAAAGCCTAATGTAAGCATACTTTTGGCACACTTCTCAAGGCATCCATTAATCCCCTCTCTCTCTCTCTAGGACAGACTTGTAAAAATTCCAAGGAGTCCTTTCTAGTCTAATATTTTTCAGGCATTTTATATTGCTCTAAACCCGAAAAAGGTACATCCTGAGAGCAGTTTTCTCTTCTCCCTCATATTTTCTTCTTTATTTTTCTTACTTAGAACTAAGCATGTTTAGGTTTATTTATGCTTAGAATAAGCATGTTTAGGATTTATTTTGATGCGTAGAAGAATATTTAGGGTTTTATGAATTGTCTAATCCTTATTTGTTTTTACAAGATGGATAAGCGTGTCAAGGTAAGTCCGCTATCTTTCCTTTATTAGAATCATGCTTAAGAGTTTAATTTCTTTGCGAATGCTTAGAAACATGCTTAGAAGTACATGATTAGAATCATGCTAGGGAGAACTTATATTTGCTTTGATGTATCCTAGGAAATAGCATAGAATAGATAAGAATTATCGTTTTGCCCTTGAATGTCTTTTTTAATTAAGTTAGAATAGCTATGATTGATTTCAATTGTTTGAATTAGGCTAGAAATGCCATGATAATAAGAATTGATATGAGTTATGCTAGAATGCTATGATAGAATTATCAAATCTAGGTAGAAGTGCCATCATGATATGATGCATAAGGAGATAGAAGTTTATGTAGATGACATGATGGTGAAGTCCGAGACCCGAGAGGGTCACTTCAAAGCCTTAGACAAATTCCTAGAAAGGGTGAAGAAATACGAGCTGCGGCTAAATCCAAAAAAGTGTGTCTTTGAAGTTACCTTAGGGAAGTTGCTGGGGTTTATAGTTGGCAAGAAAGGGATAGAAGTAGATCCAGACAAGGTGAAGGCCATTAGGAGATGCCGTCAGCTAAGACCGAAAAAGAAGTTTGAGGGTTTTTGGGGAAGATCCAGTGTATCAGTTGATTCATTGCTAAACTAATAACCGTTTGTGCACCGATCTTTAGGCTTTCGAAGAAGAATCAGTCGATAGAATGGAATGATCAATGCCAAGAAGCATTAGAAAGAATTAAAAAGTACTTGCAGTACCCACCGGTTTTGAGGCCGCCAAAACCGGGAAAAATTTTATTCTTTACTTAGCTCTTGAGGAAGAGGCTATTGGTGCTATGTTGGCACAAGAAGATTAAAAGGGTGTAGAGTACGCCATTTATTATCTTAGCAAGAAGTTGCTACCATATAAGACGAAGTATAGCTACGTGGAGAAAACCTGTTTAGCCATGGTCTAGCTCCTAAAGAAACTAAGGCACTATTTTTAGTCCTACAAAATTAAGGCTGTCTCGAAGGAGAATCTGATGAAGTATCTTTGTGAGGCACTAGCATTGGTGGGGAAGCTAGCAAAATGGCCGATGTAGTTATCAGAATTCGACAATGAATATGTTACCAAGAAGGTGGTGACAGGAAGAACAGTATCAGAATTCATGGCCATGAACCCGGTTGATGACAATGAACCATGGGAGTTGGAATTCCCAGATGAACATCTGGGGGGTAATCTTAGTAATGGGATAGAGAATGTTCTGTGATGGAGCTGTTAATCATAATGGTGTTGGAATAGGAGTTATTCTAGTGTCACCAACTGAAAAAGTCATCCCATTTCCCAAAAAGCTGGAGTTCAGAGTCACCAATAATATGGCCGAGCATGAAGCCTACGCCTTTGGTTTAGAAATTGTGATTACCATGGCTATTGATGAAGTAGAAGTGTTGGGAGATTCCAAGCTAATCGTCTCTCAAGCCAATGAAGATTAGGATTTACAAGAAGGAAGCTAAAGCCCTACCTTGAACACATCAGAAGGTTGATTGGGAGGTTCAAGCAGTGTACCTTCACCCACCTTCCTAGAAATGAGAATCAGATGGCTAACACATTGGCTTCATTGGCATCAGTATGGGTAAGCACACAAGAATTATTGGTGAGACCAATTGTGATATCACAAGGATGGGGTCCTTGTTACATGGAACCTTGTGTAACAGAAGTCAAAGTGGATGAGAAGCCATAGTTCTACAACTTAAAGAAATATCTACAAGAAAGGAGTTTGCCTAAGGAGGCCAACGAGAAGGACGGGGTTGTGTTAAGTAAACTGGCCCAACAATTTACTTGTCATCAAGGGATGATATACAAAAGAATGCTAAAAGGGATGCAACTGAGGTGTGTGGATGAGAAAGAAGCAAGGAGACTTATAGAAGAAATCTCTATCGGTGTATATGGGCCACACATGAATGGGCTAGTGCTTGCAAAGAAGATCATGAGGCAAGGATTTTACTGGCTAGCTATGGAGATAGACTGTGTCTGACTTATGAAGAAGTGTCACCAGTGCCAGATTAATGAAAACTTGATCCATCAACCACCCTTGGAACTACAATGGATGACTGCACTCTGGCCCTTTGCTATATAGGGCATCGATATTATAGGCAAAATAAGGTTGTCGGCCTCTAATGGACATCGGTATGTGGTAGTGGCGATCAACTACTTCACCAAATGGATAGAAGTTGAGTCCTATACTAAGTTAGGGGTGAAACAAATGGCGAAGTTCATTGAGAAGGACGTCATATGCAGGTTTGGGGTACCACACCATTTCATGACTGATAATGGGGCTCATTTTCAAGCCAAGACTTTGAGAAGTATGGAATTGAACACCATAAGTCGTCTTCATACAGACCACGAGCCAATGGGGCAATAGAAGTAGCTAATAAGAATATCAAGAAGATGTTGGCCAAGGTGGTGTAGACATTTGAAGATTGGGCAGAGAAGTTGTTGTTTGTGTTGTGGGGTTATAGAACGACACCCAAAAGTTTGATTAGTGTGATGCCATTCTCATTGGTATATGGTTCAGAAGCAATTCTACAAATTGAGATAGAAATGAAATCAGTGAGAGTTTTGATTAAAGCAGAAGTTCCCGAAGAGGAGTGGTGGATTCATAATAGGTATGAACAATTGGCCCTGATTGATGAGAAAAGAATGAAGGTCAGGTATCACATGCAGCTATACGACAAATGGGTTGCTCGAGCCTTTAATAATGAATAAAAGTAAGGAAGTTCAAAGAAGGGGAGTTAGTCCTCAAGCAAGTGAGACCAGTTGTATTTGATCTAAGAGGGAAGTTTAAACCCAACTGAGACCATTTATTGTGACGAAGGTTATGTCTGATGGAGCCATCATTTTATCAGGTATAGAAGTGAATGAGTTCACTGAGCCCATCAACATGTGTTGACCCAGGTATGGCAACCCAAGAGGGGGGGTGAATTGGGTTTTTATTTATAAAAACGGATTTAGAAAACTTTTCTTGAAATATCAAAATTATTTAAATCTTTCTTTAAGAACAAAGGTGAAGAAGATGAAAATAGAATGTAATCAAGAGAATGGCAATAAAGAACAATCACAAGTGCAAGTAAATGTAAAGAGGATAGGGATAGAGAGAGTGCAAACTCAATTTACGTGGTTCGGCAAACCTTGCCTACGTCCACGGGCTCCTAGCTCCACGAGCTAAGCTTTCCACTAAGTTGTAGAAATCTTTACAACTTGCTTGATGAACAACCTCACCAAGACTTTTTCTTCAACCCTTGATAACACCACACCAAGAGTTCTTCTTGATTCACCAAGGCAACTTCTTCAACTCTTGATAACACCACACCAAGAGTTCTTCTTGATGAACAACCTCACCAAGGCAACTTCCTTCAACTCTTGATAACACCACACCAAGAGTTCTTCTTGATGAACAACCTCACCAAGGCAACTTCCTTCAACCCTTGATAAACACCACACCAAGAGTTCTTCTTGATGAACAACCTCACTAAGGCAACTTTCCTCAACTCTTGATAACACCACACCAAGAGTTCTTCTTGATGAACAACCTCACCAAGGAAACTTCCTTCAACTCTTGATAACACCACACCAAGAGTTCTTCTTGATGAACAACCTCACCAAGGAAAGAGTTCTCTCAAGGATAACTTTTATCCTTTACAAGAAGATCTCACTCTCACCACAATACAAGAACAAAGAAAATTTTTACAACAAAAATACAACTCTCTTCAAAGAGTAGATAAAGAATATAAAACTCTCTAGACTTGATATTTCTCTTAATTTTTGCTTGATAAAATGCTTCTCTTGCCCTTGTTGAATGCATGGGAGAATGGCTCCTTTTATAGGCAAATGAGATGAACTTAATCAAGTGAAGACACCATCTCCAAATTTTCTGCCCACCATAAAAACCGTAATCTTGTCTGCCATTTTTGTCAATGTTCCGTTTGAAATTTGAAAATCTGTAAAACATAAAAGATCTGCACATTTGAATAAGCTTTCCAACGCATCAAGAATCAAGTCATTTGGATATCTGTAGCTCAAGATATGGCCAAAACACCATTCGGTGCTCATGTGACTTGATTTTTCTTTCTTGTGTCAGTCCACCAAATTGAATGATAATTCTGTCAGCCTTCCGTTTGAAATTTGAATTTCTTCAAAACATAAAAGATCTGCATATTTGAATAAGCTTTCCAAAACATTAAGAATCAAAGAATTTGAATATCTCTATCTTAGGATATGGCCAAAACACCATTCGGTGCTCATGTGAGTTGATTTTTCTTCTCTGTGCCAGTCCACCGAATTGCATGTCAATTATGTCGGCCTTCTGTTTGAAATTTGAATTTTTTCAAAACATATGAAATGTTCTTCATTAAGTCATCTTTCTAATTCCATAAGAATCAAGTCATTTTGATTTTACTAGCTCAAGATATGTCCAAAGGAGTATCAGTGCTCATGTCAGCTACTTCCATTTATCTTTCAACTTCCATGATGATTTGGACAACCTTGCACTTGAAATTTGAATTTCATTAAAACATATGAAATGTTATAAATTGAGTAAGCTTTCCAAAGGCTCAAGAATCACGTCATTTGGATATTTGTAGAGATATATATGACCAATTGATTGAACATTGCTCATGTGTCACATTCCTTGAGTCAATCCTTGTTCTTAAACTTTGGTGCCTTTAACATGTAGTCTTCTCCTTAGCTTCAACACTTCATTTTAATAAGCCTCTTCTTGATTTTAAAATTATTTCAATGATCTTACTCTTGCACATAAATAAACATGTTAGTAAATCTCAATTAATCAATGTGTATTGTTATCATCAAAATTATCATGTAGCCTTAGGGCTAACAACATGGACAAGTTGACGAAATATGACGAATAAAAAAAAAGTGAGAGAAAAACAATTAATCAGAAAATAAAAAATGGCTGATTAATGACAGGAGTTGTATTATTATGCACATATTGTTCAAAGATTGTACTCTTATTAATGAAATGAAGCTGTCTGGAACAAATATGTCTTTTGAAATGTCTTATTATTTTGCATGAAAACGTCGAACAGTTAAGCCAACCAAGGAACTAACAATGTTGTCTCTGCCTTTTCGATGGACTATGAATAGGCTCATTGTATTGCTCACGGCACTGCCTAGCTTGAATAGGATCAAGAACAGAAGCTTGAAAGGTCACCCAGTTCTTGTATCGGTCGTCAGTCTTAAAATCCAATCATGGAATAGATTCCTCTCAAGGGTGCGATTTGCCCAAGAATCTCTCACGCGCTCTAGATAACAAGCAAATAGTCTTCCAAGACCAAAGGCAGTTGGTGAATCCACAATCCTTTGCTTTTGACCATACTGTCGACATAGCCTAGCAGGATCATAGAATGAACTGTGGGTGAGACCTGCTAGAGGCACGCATGCAATATATGTCCCTACAATCACATGCTCTAGCCTCCACCACAGATAGTGCCAGGAAATCTGAGTATCAAGAATAACTCAGAGCTAGTCAATCTAAGAAGATCGTCTCTCGAGTCTTCTTTTCTTACGAAGCCGAGGGCTATAACAGGAAATGTCACCTTCAAGCAGTGCAAGAACAGATAATCTCTCTCGTAACCAAATCTGAGAAAGGAGGAACAAAGAAAAAAATATGAAAAGATGCCTGCTAAGTCAAAAACCCAAAAATAGTAGCTTAGGCAAAAATTAAGGCAAGCTCGCTAAACTAAAAACTTGAAAAGGGCAGTTTAGGTAGTGTATGAGAAGAAGAAAAGCCTGTTGAGTTGAAAACCTAAGATGGGCGGCTCAGACAACAGTTAGGGCGAGTTCGATAAGTCAAAAACCCAGAAAAGGGTGGCTTAGGTAAAAGTTAGAGCTTAAAAAAAAAAAAACTTGAAGAAGCAAAAGACTGCCATTGAATCTCTAACTCGGATCTGTCTTGACACGATCCAGTCCAATCAATGTCTCAAGCAAAATCAAGGGAACTGCTGTGAAACTGAGACCCATCTGAGGAATGATGGTCACAAGATGTGGATCTCCGAGGTTGTCCGAAGAGACTAGTAAAAATTGTGTAAGAAGACAGAACTGAAAAAGGTGAAGCCAACCAGACGAAACCCTGTCCATCATCCTGAGCGAAGGCATGATGGAGGATAATGTCACTCTATCACCCATGGCGTGAATGCCCATGGTAGAAATCAGGAAGTCGAAGAAGTGGGTAAGATCAGATGTTTATGTGCCTGGATAGCGGGCAGAATGAGGCTCTTAGAATTGGACGAATGATGACTGAGTATGGTAGAGAATTTCTCATACAGAGGGCAAAGCTCCTGCCCGTTGAAGTAGAAGATGTGACCGTGAGAATCCCAAAAGGTTGCACAGTCCTTTAGAAAAGGGATGCCGATTTTAAAGTGACGAAGGGACTTCAGATGATAGAGACTGATAAGCTCAAGTCATTTTTAGTCCTCATCCCTCAAAGGCCTTAGAAGGAGTTGGAAAATCTGGAGAGAAGCTTCAAACATGTTGAATGACGCGGAGGTGAAAGAAACCTCTAGAAATGAGAGAAAAGGTGCACAGAAGTAGTTGGAAGGAACAACACTTAAATAATACACAAATCGAGATAGAATAGGGAAGGAATTGTCAGAGAACCATCGACCGAACATCTGACTACCAACGGATTGCTACAGGGTAGTCGCCCGACTGTCAGACAGTCGCCCGGCATCTGATGGCTGACAAGTAGCTATTAGGGCTAATCAGCCCATTTACGCGATCCTTTGACTTTCGGAACGTGTACCGACAAACGGTTTTGAGTGCTTGGCTTCTAGATTTTGTAGTGTTGTTCAGAATTGAATAACTATGATGTAGAAACAAATTCAAGTGGATTAGGATGTAAATTCAGTACAATGAGCAAAATGTATAGAACATAAATAAAGAAGTTTCATTAAATCTTTGAAATTTTTTTTATTATACATCGTGAAAGTTCATACATGGAAGCAAAATACACAAAAAATCCTGATGAAAGCTGGTGGTGACAGTCCTCACTCATCGCCATCATTATCACTATCGAAGGAGAAAGCGGCGACTTAAGCCTGAAGGCGCTCCACCTTACGCTGCAGATGAGTGACTTCTTGACGATCTGTCTGACCAAGCAAGAAAATCATAGAGTTAGAAGAATAACTAAGGTAGAAATCATACATACATGATATCAATGGGACACCTTACCTGATATTAGTGAGACATCTGTAAGACACGCCTATGCAAAGAGGCCTGCATGCAAAAAACACACTCCATGGAAGATCGTGGCACCTATATTGCATTGCATTCCTATTGGTGATAAATGAAAGAGAATTTGAGAAATGAACAATCAAGAAACTTACCAAAGTGGTGTCCTATAGAACAAAAGAGACGGGCATGTTCGGATCCTCAGTTATCACGTGGCTGTGGATCAACCCATTATCATCCCACGTGTAGACGACATTACTGGGGTAAGCCTGAAGATCACTGATCACATGACTGTCTGGAGCAACTGGGGTAGCTGAAGAAGTTCGAGGAGGTGGTTCTTGAGTCACTATAGAAAAAGAAGCGGAGTGCCTGTACTTGAAGAGGAGGCTCTCGATCTCTTTCCACGACGAACAGAAGAACTACTTGAGCGACTCGACATCGCCAGAGGATGAGAAGTATCGATAGTAGATCGATCAGGCCTAGTATACAACAAGGTAGCTCGAGCTCATTTGACATAAGGAGTCAATGTCAATGGGAACTCGATGGTACTCAAGTGAAACTTGATCATGTAGATAGATACCTCTGGCTCTATAGCCAAGTTAGCTAAATCAATCATCAAAACTGGTCGTGGAGGAGGAACTAAATGGCCTATCGAGCCCTCAAACCAATCCTACATGCATTCACCCAGATACCACATCATGTTGTTTACACAAAGAAAGAGGATACGATATAAGCTGAAAGGGGCAACAATTCTCATAGCTTCAGACCAGTGCTCCTCGGGACCTCACCACTCATAATGAATCTACGAAGGAATAAGGCATGGTAAGAATTTGATATATATGAAATATTGACAATAAATTCTTTGTTACCTTGTCCCAGGTCAACATGTGAATGTAATCACGAAAAAAGTCTAGCTTGTGAGATCTCTCAAGCTCCGCACGACTTGTAGCCTATCTCTTCGTGCGAGGAAAAGAAGAATCGTCATTAGCAGGAAGAGGAGATGGTAGAACTCCCAACCCATACGCCCACATCTATCATGGATGATACAAAATCAGAAATAGGAGTCATGAAGATAAAATAAGATTGTGTGAAAAAGAAAGAAGTTACCACAATAAGTGCAGTAAGTCCAGAAACCCTAACAATGCCTCGACAAGCCTGATCCAAGCCAAAATACAGCTAACCGATAACAGAACGACCCTATTCAAAATATTTCACTCGATGAAGATCATGGAGGGTAGGAAGTAGAGTCAAAGTAGTAGTGTTTGATACATTGGAGAAGAGCGTCGTACCCAATAGATAAACTATGAAGCTACAAGCATACTGATCCACCTCAACAGGAGTCAGATCACACCTCTATTTCCAATATTCCTACAAGGGAGCAGATCGAATAGAAACATTGTTCTTGACTTTCACCTCACATTCAAGAAGATCTTGGATCAATCTATGCTGATCCGCTGAGTCTGTAATACAAGCATTAATAGGAATCGGATCCCCACCGCATGGAAGACCGGTCAAGACAGCAATATCCAAACGCATAATAGTCATCTCACCGAACGGAAGATGGAATGTGGGTCACATGCACCCACCTCTCACACAAAGCGGCTAATGCCCGATGCTCAATGTACCATTGAGCATGCGAAAGACAAGGGATGAACTTGTAGAAACCGGTATCAATGATCCTTCTCCTTACTGCATTATTCTCTATCTCTAGGAACCAACTATGGGCTCCAGAAAATGTCCCACACATCCTGTTCTCATGATGTCCTAAAATAAGAAATTGAAGTTTCCACATGAATGCAAGCCTAAATACATTCGAAGGAAATAGAAAAGGCAAGATATGAAGAGACTGAGTACCACGTTGATTATATGAGAAGCCATGTCGTAGACAACTTACACCTCCTGATCTTTTGGAAGATCCCTCAATATCGATTTTCAGGCCAGATCGGACTCACCAAGGTGGATTGGATGGCCCGCCATTAGAAAGAAAAAGCTGAGACGAACATGAAGAAAAAATTGGAAGCAAATCGGATGAAAAACGAAGAAGTTATGTGCAAATGAAGACAAAAATGGAAGAAAGGGCTTCATAGAAGTCCCCAATCGTCAGTTGGTGGTCAGACAGCCAGGCGGCTGTTGACCAACCATGGATGGCATCAGACAGCTAGATGGCTATTAGATAATTGGTCAGCCATCCCCTAAATAAAGGGCCAAGAGGTAAAGAGAGAAAAGGAAAAGAAAGAAAAAAAATAGAAAAGAGAGAGGAAAAGAAAAGGAAAAGAGAGAAAAAAGAAAAAGAGAAGACAAAGAAAAAGAGAAAAAAAACCAGAGAAAAGAAGAAAAAAGAGGAGAGAGAAAAAGAAAAGGAAAAGAGAGAGAGAGGAGAGGAAAAAAGAAAAGGAGAAGAGAAAACAAAAAGGGGCTGAAAGGAAATTGGTCGACCAGCCATCAGACAACCGCCCGGCTCTCCAAGATAGCCGTCTGACCATCTGACAGCCACCCATCTATTGGCCAATGCCAAGGCATCCATCAGATGGCTGCCCAACCCTTGTTAGTTTATTTCTGAAAATTTCCTTAGAAAATTTCCTTTTTCGTTTGCACTCCTTTCCTATATAAACTATACTCCTTCCATTTGGAATACACACCGATTGTCGAATACAATCATCTCTTTCTCCTTTTTGAAGACATGCTCAAGAATTTGAGATGTCTTTTTTAGTGTAATTTTTTAGGCGTTTTATTGCTCTAAACCTGGAAAGCGTACGTCTTGAGAACAGAATTCTCTCCTCCCTTTTATTCTCTTTTTTTTTTTTTTTTTGCTTAGAAGAAGCATGTTTAGAATTTTATTTTATGCTTAGGAGCATGTTTAGGGTTA
This sequence comes from Boswellia sacra, assembly GCA_013180625.2. Lineage (NCBI taxonomy): Eukaryota > Viridiplantae > Streptophyta > Magnoliopsida > Sapindales > Burseraceae > Boswellia > Boswellia sacra. The sequence continues at coordinate 35,140 of SNVD02012186.1, read as the reverse complement.
TTATGAATTGTTTTAACCCAATTTGTTTTACAAGATGAAAATACTTGTCAAGGTAAGTAATCTTTCCTTTCCTTATTTAGAAACATGCTTAGAAATTTAATTTCTTCGTGAATACTTATAATCATGACTAGGAGAACATGTTTAAAATCATGCTTAAGAGCACATAATTAGAATCATACTAGAAAAATTTATTTGCTTTAATGAATGCTAAGAAATAGCATAGAATAGGTAAGAATTATCGTTTTGCCCTTAAATGTCTTATTTGAGCTAGAATAGCTATGGTTGATTTTAATTGTTTGAATTAGGCTAGAAATGCCATGATTAGACTAGAATATGCCATAAATGACATATTAGTCTAGAAATGCCATTATAATTGATATGAATTATGCTAGAAAAGCAATAGGTAGAATACCATGATAGAATTTATCAAATATAGGCTAGAATGCCATGATATTAGATTATGGCTTTGTTTGATTTATAATTTGTTCATTTATGAATGTATGAATATACCATGATTAGAAGTATCATTGAATGATTGTATAATGCCATGAAAGAGGCATTATAAGCATTGAATAGACTCACATGTGATGGTGAGGAATTCACTATTTCTTTAGTCTTGAATTGAATGTCTTGATATGCATGAATATGCTTTCTATTATGGAATGTTTCAATCATATGAATACATGAATGCTACATTGGAAGTGTTAAAGTAGAATTTACTTTATTGTTGAATAACAACTATTGTAATCCTCTTCCCATTCCCTCATGTTTGAAAGGAATTGTAACTCTAATCTAATTTCTTCCCTCTTTCTTTGTATAAATATACAACTGCCATTGATTGAATAATCACTTCATATGCTTAAAGAAGATAAAAATGGAATGTGAGCAACCACTTAAGTGGACTAAGTAACAATGTGAGCTATTCTAATCTGGTATTTCCCAAGTGGAGGCCAGATTTACATCCGGGCGGGTCGAAAGACTTGTATCTAACTTTCCGAATCCATATCTGAAGGGATAATGGTAGTTTAGGTCCCAAAACACGGGATCAAATTGCCCCCATTAATTTCCAATTGAATAATTGGGTGGCAACTCCTTTCTCCAGATGTGTCAATGGTTCGTTTGTGTTCCCTTAAGTCTCAAAAGAGGTTTTGACATCGTGTTGTGGTCGCAAAAGCTCTGGCGGGATAAAAGCCTGGTTCATAATAGGGGGAAAGGCCCAGCCAACCAAGATGAGGCCGTATCAGTCAGACAGTTTGCCAAAGACATAGAGAAGGTCTAGTCTCTCTTATAGAAGAAGGGGCTAAAAAGGGTGGAAGGCTTAGACAACATCTTGCTCATTGAGAACAATAATTTGCTTCCCAAAATTATGCATGCCAAACTTGCCCAAGTTTAATGGAGAGGGCAATCTGAGACGTATTTGCGATAATATGCTACTGTTATGGCTACCACTCCTTTGTTGAGGGAGTATGTCTTGAAGTACTTTATGCTATCCTTAAAAGATGATACGGTAGCATGGTGTCATGATCTTCCTAAAAGAGTTTGAGAGAATTGGGAGGAGCTATCTGAGTAGTTTATGGAACAATATCACCATAATACCCAACTGGGGGCAACCTTGAGGGATTTGGAGATGACTCATCAAAAGCCCGGTGAGACTTTTTTGAAGTACTTAGTCCATTGGAGGGCCAAAGCTGCCAAGATGACCATGAGGTCGGTAGAGAGTGACCAGGTCTATATAGTGATCAAAGGCCCATGCTTTCATTAGAGATAGGCTTGTGAGCTTTCTAATATATGATTCAGGCATCCAAATAAAAGATTTGGGGGCTAGGCAGAAAAGAAGCAATGATAGCTACCCTAGAAGAAATCAAGGGTAGTATGACTACACCAGTGAGTCACATGACGAGGATGTAAAAGAGCATTAACCAAGATAGTTCAGTCAATTACAACGACCCTTCTCTGAAGTATTTGAGGAGCATTGTGCCCAATTTGTGTTGTTCCCACTAATACCAAAGCCTCTCCAAAATGCACAACTAGCCAACCACAAGCATCATGAATATTGTGATTTCACCAACAAGCTAAAAAATGTCACCGATAAATGCCACCACCTTCAACATCAGATACAAGACCTGACCGACAAATACAAGAATTCCTAACCTGGAGAACGAATAATGATGCTTTAAATTGATTTGTTTTAGCAATGTTATATGAGTTTTGTATTTTGTTTTTAATTATTGATAGAATCATGATACTCATTGGAAATAGATTTTTAGTAATGCATGAAATTGTTTTGTCTACATACTTGACTCTTTTTGCTAGATAAGTTTCATTCTTGATTCTTCAACATTTGACCACAATAGCCATAAATATAGAACTTTATATCACTTAGAGAAACTTTATGTGAATAGAGCTTTGTGTTGAGATCTCATAAGACTCTAGAACCCATTTGATCACCATTCGAGGTGAAATCCTAGGCTTCACAACAAGAGGGAAGTGATTTAGCCCTTCTTTGGATCGATTGAGCCTTTCAAGTCCACCAATGCTTACTTCATTGTCCCTAGTGTACCCCATTGAGCTTAATCAAGCCTTTTTCTTTGTCAAACCATAAAATTTATCCTAACATTGGAAAATTTTCTCTACATAGTACCCTTTACTCATAGCATATGAACATTCTAGAAGTAGGCATCAAGAGCCATGCTTATGGGAGAATGAAAGGAAATTGACAAGTTTTTGTGCAATTTTGAGCTCAAAGAAGAGAGGGAAAAAAAAGAGAAAGAAAAAAAGAAAAGAACAAAAGAAAGAAAAAGAAAAAAAGAGTGCTAATTCCATTGCTCGTAAAGTTTAGAGGTGTAGCCACTCAAAATCAAAAGCATTGTAGATGAAGACTCAAAAGTTTAGGGGTGTAACCATTCAAATTTGAAATCAAAGCCAACATGGTGATTAAGATAATTTCATGCTCTCAATTAAAACCTAAAATGGTTGTATGACTATGGGTGAGATAACCTTGTAGTTTCCTTTGTCATACCTTGACCCTAGCCTATCATTACAAGCTTGGCCTTAATGATCCTTGATGTTGTGATCAGCCTACATTAGTGGAGAGTGGTGTGAAAAGCAGGCTTGTGGTAGTCCTTTTTCATTAGAGATTGATCACTAGCTCCTATTTGCATAAAGCTATCCGAGTTTCAATAAGTGAAGTATGATTGGCTATACACACACACACGCAAAGAATCCTGAATGAAGCCATTATAGCATTAGAGTTGAAATTGTGAAGAATCACGATGTCAATGCATTACCTTTGAGCTATCAAATTTGAGAAATCTTTGAAGAATTCAAATGTGAATCAAATTGATGCATAACTCACATTTGGCATTTCAATTTATTGTTAGAGGACATTGGGTGTGTTGAAAACATGTGAAAAAGAACAAAATCTGTCAACAATTCCCATGAAAGGTACTAAAGAAGGCAACCTTGCAACCAACAATGAAGAAGATAAGGTATACAAAAGAAGTTAGCCATTTCGTCCAGCATGGATGTTCACATAGAAGGGGGAATAATGCCCTTAAGGGTAAGAATAAAGGAATTTCCCATGATAGTACTAAACTCATCATATAAGGGGCAAAGTATTGCCTATTCATCTTGAGAAGTAAAGAGAAGCTAGGGTCAAAAATTGCCCAATCATATTGAGAGAAGAAAAGAAGTAGATGGCAAAGAATTGCCCTAACCATCTTGAAAATCATGGGCGATAATTGTCTTAATCATCTCGAATAAAGCAAAAGAAATAATATTGGGTGTATAGGCATGGTGCTTTAAGTAGGTAGACTGACTAGTCACTAGAAGATTGTTTTGAGTATTTGAAGATTCATCACATAAGTCCGTTGTACCTAAGGTCTCTCCCTGCTCATCACTAAGTCATGCTCAGTATCCTCTCATGAAAATAATAAGCTAGCCCAGAGTCAGTCCACACCCTCAATGATAGCCTAGCCTAAGAGATATACATATTTAGCATAAGCATAGAGCATGTATACATGAAGCATAAATCTTTTTGCTTGCAGGAAATATAAATCCAGAATGGTATGCAATTCAAAAGTGACTGATTTTTGTAGAATCACAATTTAGTATGAAATAATGGGGTAACCGTAAAAGGAATGGGCTCAACATCGAGAGGAATAGAAGCAGCACCATGTGTAAGTCAGTCTTGATGAGATCCAATAAAAGTAATACAATGTGCGAGTCAGTCTCGATGAGACCCAACAAAAGTAGCATGATGTGGGAGTTAATCTTGGTAAGACCCAACAAAAGCAACACGATATGTGAGTTAGTCCTATGAGACCCAACAGAAGCAGCACGATGTGCGAGTCAGTCTTGATGAGACACAATGGAAGCATTACGATGTACAACTCAGTCTCAGTGAGACCCAGTCGAAGCAGTACGATGTGCAAGCTGTCTAGATTAGGCAGTTTAGTATCAATGAGACACAATGAAGCGGCACGATGTGTAAGTCACCTAGAACAGGCAGTTTAGTCTCGATGAGACATAATGGAAGTAGCATGATGTTCAAGTCTCTTGGATCAGGTAGTTTAGTCTCGATAAGACCCAATAGAAGCAACACAATGTACAAGTCACTTAGATTAGGCTCCTCAGTTCAGTACAATATGAAAAACACTTAGTTCAGGCTCTTCAGTTCAGCATGATGTGCAAGCCTTAGTTCAGCACGATGTGTAAGTCATCTAGATCAAGCTCCTAAGTTTGCACAATGTGCAAATTGTTGACATCAGATAGGTCAGTCTCAATGAGACTTCTCTCAAACAATACGATACGAAAGGCACCTCTATCTTGATGAGACCTAACGATCGTCTGAAGCAGCGCAATGTTCTGAACACATGGATAAATATTTTAAGTAGTACAATGTATAACATGCAAGAAGCAGGACAACATTATAGATGAGGATCCCCATAAAAATAAGGACTGCCATAGTTGAAGACAGTCGAAGAGGACCACATTTGAGGAGAAAGATTTGAAATAGTCAATTGCGTAAGAAGTGCAAGTACAATCTAGAAGAAACTCAGTTCGCAAGATTTGCAAATCACCTAGAACAAGTCAAACTTTCTCAAAAGAACTCACACGGTGTAGAAGGGACACAATAGTTTGTAAAAAGTACATATTGTGAGGAGTGGGCAATGCAGTCTAGCAACTCTCCTTGAAGAAGACATCCACCCTAAAGAAAGAATCTGTCTTGAAGAAAGACATCTACTTTGAAGAAGACATCTACCTTAGAGAAGAAATCTCTATTGAAGAAGGCATCTCCCTTGACTAAGTCAACTTCCTCAAAGAAGGCATCCATCTTGGAGAAATAATCTCCCTTGAAGAAGGAATTCGAAGTTTACCTTAAAGTAGGGATCTTGAAAATGAAATTTGAAGTTCACCATGAATAAGGAAGCTCAAATTTGAAGTTCAACTTGAAGAAGGGATTTAAAGAAGAAAAACTTAGAGAAAATTTGAGCCAAATGGAATTAGACAACTAGTCGACACACGTGGAAAGAATTCATATAGAGACAAGAAAGCAATTTGTTAAAGAACACATCGAATAAGGCAAACTTTAGATTGATTTGAAATTGTCAAGAGATATTTGATATTTTATAGGAACTTGCAAAACAATGAAGAAATCCCCAGTGAATCCAAGAGGCACAACACATCAAGAACTTTCCTCAGTGAAGTGTAAGAATCTGCAAAACAAGTGAATGAAGACAAGAAATACTCAAAGAAAGGGCATGAAACCTAGTGAATGAAAGGTCTAAAGACCAAAAATACGTAATACAACATAATTCTCCCTAGTGAGTTTGAAGAAATTAAGAAGTGAAGAATAGACATAAGAAGCACGTGAAAGAAGGGCATGGAGCCCAACAAATTAAAAAGTCTAAAGCGATCAAAGAAGAATGAAGAATACTTGGCTGAATGCATGAAGCATGAAAGGTCTAAAGACCATGAAGCATTGCATGATAGTTGTTTTCCCCAATCGACATGCATTAAACAAAACCCTAAGAAGTAAATGCACTTAAAAGTGTTTGAAGCCCTTAGAATAGGCACAAGCCCTAAGAAGAGGTGCACCAAAGAGTGTTTAAAAACCGTAAGAAATATGTGCACTTAAGAGTGTTTTAAGCACTTAGAATATGCATAAGCCCTACGAAGAGCTGCCTTGAAGAGTGTTAAAAACCCTAAGAAATAGGTACATTGAAGAATGTTAGAAACCCTAAGAAGCATGTGCATTGAAGAGTGTTAGAAACCCTAGAAAGCAGGTGCACTTAAGAGTGCACATCATGCATCGTAAGGATGCATTCCATGCATTAGAAGGTTGCACTTGTCCATACTAGAAGAGTGTACATCATGCATCATAAGGATGCATTCCATACATTAGAAGGATACAATTATCTGCACTAGAAGAGTGCATATCATGCATCATTAGGAGGCATTCCATGGATTAGAATGATGCATTTGTTTGCACTAGAATAATGCACATCATGCATCATAAGAATGTATTTCATGCATTAGAAATATGCTAACTAGTCATTAAGTGGGCACACTAGCCCTTAATTGAGCACGCCTCTTTTTGTAGGAATTGAATAGGAGAGCAGATGATGAGAAGTCTGAGAAAATGCAGATGAGGGCAAAGATACCAAGACGAGAAGAGAGAAAATGAAGTTAGAATACTTTATCGATCTTTGTGCCTTACAGACTTCTCCAGAGTAGGGGCCAAGTTATAGGCACTTGATTTTTTGAGCTCGATGATGAAACAGGAATGTGTTTTGAGCAATGTGTAATGGCCAAATTGACCTTGAATGGAAAGAAAGGTGTGCCAAGGTGAAAGACCAAAAACTTAGAAAACTGACATCTAATTTTGAAAAATCATAGAAATTAATCTAAAGAATTAGATAACAAGTCATACACTGTTACGAAGCTTCAAATGTCTAGTTTTTGTAGAAATTTATAGATTATAAATCAAAGTTTTGTACAAAAAGTTATGGTCGATTGAATATGGTTCACTCAGAATGTACTATTTATTGGTGATTCATCACCATTCGACATTGCTTACTAGCACTGTTCATTTGAATCCCACATTGATTTTTTATCAATTTTTCACTCCAAGGGAAGCCTATATAGATACACTTTTAGTAGACTTCCCAACGCATCCGAAAATCCTCTCTCTCTCCTTCTAGGACACACTTGTGAGAATTCCAAGGAGTCCTTTCTAGTCTAATATTTTTTGGGCATTTTACATTGCTCTAAACCTAGAAAGGGTACGTCCTAAGAGCAGTTTCATCTTCTCCCTCCTATTCTTTTCTTTATTTTTCTTGCTTAGAATTAAGGATGTTTAGGTTTATTTATGCTAAGAATAACCATGTGTAAAATTTATTTTTATGTTTAGGATTTTATGAATCCTTATTTGTTTTGCAAGGTGCAAATGCATGTCAAGGTAAGTCATCTTTCCCTCCTTTACTAGAAATAAGTTTAGGAGTTTATTTTGTTTGGGAATGCTTAGAATCATGCTTAGAAGCACATGTTTAGAATCATGCTTAAGAGCACATGATTAGAATCATGCTAGGAAGACTTATGATTTTTAGAGCATGTTAGGAAATAGTATAAAATAGGCAAGAATTACTTTGATTGATTGAAATGTCATATTGATTATTTGAATTGGGTTGGAATAGCCATGCTTGATATTGATTGATTATATTAGGCTAGAAATACCATGTTTAGGTTAGAATTGCCATGATTCCCTATGATTACTATGAATAGGCTAGAATTGCCATGCATAGGTAGAATTATCATGGTAAGAAATATCAAATCTAGGTGGAAGTGCCATGATTCTAGATTATTGCTTTGTATTGAATTTTAATTGATTGATTGCTTTTATTTTGAATATACCTTGCTTAGAAATATAATTGTATGATGCTATGAAGTGATGGTGGACTCACATTGATGGTGAGAGACCATTACTTATAATGAATACTTGAATGAATGACTATATGATGAATACATGCTCAAAGAGGCTTAAAAGATATTGAATAGACTCACATATGGTGGTGAGAAATTCATTATCTATCGAGTCTTGATTTGAATGTTTATATTGAATATACATGAATATGCTTTTCATTATTGAATACTTGATTTATATGAATGCTATATTTCAAGTGTTAGAAGTAAAATTTACTTTATTGTTGATTAATAATTGTTATAATCCTCTTCCCTTTCCTCGATGTTTGCAAAGAAATGTAACTCTATTCTCCTCTCTCTTTCTTATATGAACATACAATTGTCATAATTGAAAATCACCTTATTTGTTTAATGAAGATAAAACTGGAAATGTGTGCATAAAACGAACCACTTAAGTGGACTATATAACAATATAAGCTATTTTTATTTGGGATGCCCAAGTGGAGGTTAGATTTTGATCCGGGCAAGGCGAATAGCTCATACCTAACTTCTCAAACCCATCTCTAAAGGAATGAGGATAGTCTAGGTCTTGAAGCAAGGGATCAAATTGCCCCCACAATTGAATAATTTGGTGGCGACTTTATTCTCCACATGTGCCCATGGCTCGTTTGTGCTCCCTTGAGTCTCACAAGAGGCTTTGATATAGTGTTGTGGTCGCAAATGCTTTGGCAAGATGAAAGCCCTATTCATAGTTGTTTTGAATAACTGCTTATATATGTTTGCATCTATATTTTTAGAATTTTGCTACTTATGTTCTTTTGTCATTGATGTTAATTAGATAATGAGTTCTTTTTCCTGAGGATCTTCTAGTTCTAACCCTTCGAGGGTGGTGAGAGGGAAGAGTTCTGTAGGGCCATGAGGGATGTTGCTAATACCCTGGCTGAGATAGTTAAAGATACTCTTCGTGCTAATCCACCGCCACCACCTCAACCTGCATTAGGGACAGGTGTTGATAGTCAAATAAAGAATGCACTTAAAGAGGTTCGAGATCATAACCCTCTAGTTTTTCAGGATCCAAATGCTGCGAAGGATTGGCTTACCCAAATTGAGTGACCTCCTAAACTTTTGCCAGTTGAACTAGATTTATAGGTAAGGGTGGAAAGTCAATTGCTAACGAGGGATGCATTATAATGGTGGACTTTTGTTAAGCATTTTAGAGAGGAAAATGATTTTACTTAGGTGGATTTCTCGGTTGCATTCTTGTATAAATATTTCCCCTCAGTTATTCGTGAGCAGAAAGAAGAGGAATTCATATAACTAGGAAACATGACAATACAATAATATAAGGCATGATTTGCTGCTTTATCTCGCTTTGCAGCTATTTTAGTGAGAGATGAGGCTAGTAAGGCTAGACGGTTTCAAAAGGGATTGAAAGAAATCATCCAAACATCAGTTGCAATGCATAGATTGAAGACATATGCTGATGTAGTAGAGTACTGCCCTCATGGTCGAATAGGAGATCTATTAGACTCTTAGGATAGGGGGCCTTGGGATACCTCCAAGAGTAATGAAACAAAGTGATCATTCAACTAAGAGGCAAAGAATGTCTTTAGGTAGATTTTTTAATTCTAAATCCCACTAGTTGCAATCTCAGAGCTCCATGTCAAGCTAATCTTCTCAAAGTTAGAAGGTTTGTTATTTGTGTAAGAAACATAGCTCGTCAGTATCCAAACTACTATCGATGCGGATAGTATGGTCATCTTCGACGAGATTGTTTACTAGAAACCATAGGTTCTTAGAGTATGGCTAGTCAAGCCCAATTAGCTCCTCAACCAGTGACCCAACATGGGTTAGGATTGTAGCTTAGAAAATCACTCTCACAAGGACATTCTGCACAATCAGTTCAGACACCTCAATGGTCACAAGCAGTTTCTTCACAATCTTCCAAGCCTCAAACACAACCACAACGTGGTAGGTGTCTAGGACATATGATAAAGACATGTTTTTGCTCTGACACAATCTACACAGCCTCTAGATGGTGTGGTAATTAGAGGTACATTATAGGTTTTAAGTTCTTAGGCATGTCTTTTATTTGATTCTAGAGCTATAGATTCATTTATATCAACTCAATTTGCTTCTGTATTGGGATTAGAGTCTGACATACTGGATTGTGTGCTATGTGTAGAATCACCTATGAGTAGTACTTCAAAAATTTAAAGGATTTGTCGTTCTTCTGTATTGGAGATTGATGGTGTGTTTGACTTAATGCTTATGGATTTTTTGGAGTATGATATAATATTAGGGATGGATTGGTTATCACCTTTTCGGGTTATATTGGACTGTTATAAGAAGAAATAACCATCCATACCCTAGAAGGAGTTAATTTTAGTTTCTATGGAGATAGAAGTGCACTATTACCTTACCTACTGCGTGTTTTAAGAAGTTGAAGAGGAATCAGGAGTATGATAGCAAGCGTATTGGTGGAGGAACCTAGAGGCCAGGATGCCAACCTTCCTTATGTGATAAGTGAATTTCCTGATGTTTTTCTTGAAAAGTTACCAGGGCTACCTCCAAGTACAGAAATGGAGTTTGCTATTGATGTGTATCCAGGTGTAGCACCTATATCTATTGCTCCTTATTACGTGGCACCAACAAAGTTGAAGGAATTAAAATTATAGTTGGAAGAATTGTTAGAAAAAGGATTTATTCAACCAAGTACATCTCCTTGGAGTGCATCAGTTTTATTAGTGAAAAAGAAGGATGGATCATTATGCTTGTGTATAGATTACACATAATTGAATTGGTTTACCGTGAAGAATAAATATCCTACACCTAGAATTGATGATTTATGTGACCAGCTGAGGTGATTCTTTTTTTTTTTTCTCTAAAACTGACCTTCACTCATGTTATCATTAGTTGGGGGTAAAAGAAGTGGATAAACCAATGACTGCCTTTCGTATCCGGGATGGGCATTATGAGTTCTTGGTTATGCCATATGGACTAACTAATGCTTCTGCTGCCTTTATGGATTTAATGAACCAAATTTTTAGGCCTTGCTTGGACCAATTTGTAGTTGTGTTTGTGGATGATGATCTTATTTATTCTCCATCTAAAGTTGAGCATGAGCAATATCTACAAATAACACTTTAGACTTCGAGATAACATCGTCTTTATGCCAATATAAGTAAATGTGAGTTTTGGCTATTAGAAGTAAAATTCTTCGCCTATGCAATGTCAAAACAAGGAATCTCAGTGGATTCATCAAAGGTGGAAGTGGTTATGAAATGGGAGCAACCAATGAATGTGTTTGAGATACCTAGCTTCTTGGGTCTAGCAGGTTACTATCGACATTTTGTTGAGAATTTTTCTCATTTGGCTATAAAAATGACTAGACTAATGAGGAAAGGAGTGAAATTTGAAGGGAATGATTCATGTGAGCTATCATTTCTAGAATTGAAGAAAAGATTAACTTCAGCCTCTATCCTTGTGATACCACAATGTAAATTTGGTTATGTAGTGTTCACTAATGCCTCCTTGAATGGATTAGGGTGAGTGTTAATGCAACAAGGTTGAGTTTTGGCTTACGCTTCTCATCAATTGAAACCTATGAGCAGAATTATTCCTCCCATGATTTGGAACTTGTTGCAATAGTGTATGCTTTGAAAATTTGGTGGCATTACTTGTATGTCGAGAAGTTTGAAGTCTTTTGTGATCATAAATACTTAAAATATGTTTTTACATAAAAAAAAAAACTTGAATTGAAGACAACATAGATGGATGGAATATTGAGAAGACTATGACTTCTCCATGCAATATCATTTGGCTAAAGCGAATATGGTGGCCGATGCATTGAGTAGGAAATCAAGACGAGTGCAATGATAGGAAAATGGAGTATGTTACAATCTGTTTATGATTATGATATTTCAATTGATGATTGAGGAGGTCAAATTTGCCTTTTTACTTTTACTGTTCAACCATCCCTTGTGTACAGAGTGATTAGGCTGTAACATAGGATTCAAAGGCTAAATCTTTGTATGAGCAAGTATTACATGGTGATGGAATTGTTGATTGGGCGGTTGGTTGAGATAGAGGTTTAGGATTCAAGGGTAGGATCCTTTTGCCATCAAATAGAAAGTGTAGAGATGACATCTATAGGGAATTTCATTAGTCTAGATTTGTTGTCCATCCTAGGGTACAAAGATGTATCATGACTTCGTCAACAGTTTTGGTGGAAAGGAATGAAAAGAGATGTTGCTAAATATGTTTCCAAATGCCTTACTTGTTAACAAGTGAAGACTGAACATCAAAGACCTACAGGATTGCTTCAACCACTTCCTATAGTTGAATGGAAATGGAGAACATTACTATGGATTTTGTTACTGAATTACCATGCTCTCTAAGAGGAAAGGATGCGATATGGGTGATTGTAGATAAGCTAACAAAAGCATCACATTTCCTTCTTATTAGTGTAACCGACTCGATAGATGTTTTGAGTAGGTTATACATTAAAGAAATTGCGAGATTGCATGAAGTTCCAATTTCAGTTATGTCAAACAGATATCCTAGATTTATAACTCAATTTTGGTAAAGCCTTTAGAGAGTTGCGGGTACATAGTTTATTGTTTATATAACATTCCATCCTCAAACTGGTGGTCAGTCAAAGCGTACTATTTAGATTTCGGAGGATATGTTGAGGGCTTCTGTAATGGATTTTCAAGGTGATTGGGAAGATCACCTAGCACTTGTAGAATTTGCATACAACAACAGTTATCAGTCAAGCATTAGAGTGGCTCCTTTTGAGGCACTCTATGGTAGGCCATGTAGGTCTCCTTTATATTGGGTAGAAGTGTGAGAGACTGCTTTATTTGGACGTAAGCTTGTATAAGAGACAACAAAGAATGTGAAGTTGATATGCCAACGTCCACTTATAGCTCAGAGTTTACAGAAAAGTAATGCAGACAAAAAGAGACGACCCTTACGATTCAAGGTAGGCGACCATGCAAACGCTTGATGCATTTAGACAAAAGAGTAAACTAGCCCCACACTAGATTGGCCCATTTGAGATTGGCCCACGCACAACTTCATTTCCGTAGAAGAGGCCAAGCGAATAGGCCTCAAGTATACCCATGGTGGAGGTATGATCAAGGCGGTAAACTCACCCGCTAAGGCAATCTTGGGAGTGTCCAAGGCGACTTCGGTACGACTTGGCACGTGGAGTGGCAAGCTAGATTTCTCCATCGTTTCCATGGACGATTTCGAAGTAGTGCTTGGCATGGAGTTCTTTGACCAAGCCCATGCCTTCCTCATACCAGCATCTAACTCCCTCAACATCCTCGATGGGAGCCAATCATGTTCGGTTATGGCGGAACGTTCAGTCAAGGTCGAGAGCAAGACAATGTCCGCACTACAACTTATGCAAGGAACAAGGAAGGATCCGAACCTCCTTGCCAACGTTCGGGAGCGAAACGATAGGAAGAACATCGTTGTTGCCAAAAACTCAGTACCACGGCAAGTCAGGGAGAAGCACAAGGATGTTACATCCCAAAGGCTACCAAGGAGGCTACCGCCAAGACAAGAGGCTCACCAAATCAAGTCGGAGCCCATTGCCAAACCTCCATCCACAACGCCTCACCACATGACGCCATCCAAGATCGCGAAGCTAAAGAAGGCCACCAAGAAGCCACGCAAGCACGCGAGAGGGAAGCGTCAACATGGAGCCAAGATCACTCACTCGCAACCAATGACCCATCCTCGAAGACGCGACGAGGACGTCGCGAAATTAGGTGGGGGAGGATGTCACGCCCCGCGCGACATGCGCACTGTATCACGCCAAGCTTGCTCGGAAGAACACCAAGGAATGGGATTTCAGGGCAAGTGTTATAGTGATTTGGGATCCTCGTGTCGAGAGGAACTCAATGGCGTGAAGAGTAGACGCGGCGATCCGGAAGCTTCTAGAAGGTTCCGTAACGTTCCGGGACATTCCGGAGAGATCCGGAAGGATCCGGAAGTCGTGAGATGCATCCGAAAGGTTCTAGAAGTCTCTAGAAGACTCAAGAAGGTTGCGGAAGAATGTGGAAGGCTACGGAAGGTCCTAGAAGGTCTAGAATCATCTAGCAAGCCAAGTTGCTAGAACCTTCCATGGAAATATCTTAGATATTTTAGGATAAATATCTAGATATTTAGGGAGATGATTCTAGATAGAAAATGTAGACTGTTGGATGTATTTAATCCTAGCCGTCCATTGAGGAGGTGGATTACAATAAATACCCCTCCTAGGCTCATTTGTGAGGCATCCTAGAAAATCAAGCCAAGTTCCATATAAGCTTTGTAAAGAGTTCTCAAGTAATACCAAAGCTTTCCTTTCTAGCAACACTCGTTCCCAAATCTTCCCACACTTCTCTTCGCCTTAAAGCTCTTAGCTCAATGATCCTAACTGCTCCTTGAGCGAGAAGCAAACTACAAGGCTTGCTTAGCAACTTTCGGTTCGAGTTGCCTAAGCGCCGCACGAGCAAAGCTGCGCAAAACTCTAAGCTCGTGACAGTTGGTATCAGAGCACGGTTCGAGCACAAGAGCAAATGGCATCCGACATGGAGATGAATGTGGAGGAGCAAGTTTGCGGACGTGAGGAACAACCTCAACCTCAACCACGCCCACAAGGAAAACGAGGTAAGTCCAAAGCTCTCTCCTCGGAATCCTTAGAGCCTCGTGTTGCTAGCATAGAGCAATCTCTTTCGAGTATGGACAATACTATTGAGGGCCTCTCCGATCGTCTCGAAGGTCTAGAGACGGATTATGGAGAGATCACCCAAGCAACAAAGTCCACAATACTCGAATTTAGTGAGAACCTCACACGAGAGCTCGCTAGCTTACGAAGCTTTGTGGAGCATGAGTTGCGTGCCATTCGTGCGGAAGTGGAGGAATCACGCACGGAATGGGAGAAACACCGTTGCGAACGTGCTAGCCCTTCTTACTCAAGTCCTAGTGGGCTAAGCAACATGCAAGTGCCAACTCCCGCTACATACCATGGCACTCGCAACGCCACGGAAGTGGAAAACTTCCTATTCGGCTTGGAGCAATATTTTGAGGCGAAAGGTGTCTATGATGATGCTTCGAGAATAGGCATTGCGCCTACTTTCCTTCGTGATGCAGCCCAATTGTGGTGGCGTCGTAAGCATGGCGACGCGGGCAAAGGCATCATCATCCTCCGTACATGGGAGGACTTCAAGAGAGAGCTACGAAAGCATTTCTCTCTAAGCAATGCGGAAAAGGAGGCAAGAGGTCGCCTCCGTCGTTTGAAGCAAAGTGGTACCATTCGCGAGTACATCAAAGACTTCACCACAATCATCCTCGAAATTGAAGGTATGTCCGAAAAAGACTCTCTCTTCTACTTCCTTGATGGCTTAAAAGATTGGGCAAGGGTTGAGCTTGAGAGGCGTGGCGTGCAAAACCTTGATGACGCCATAGCCGTGGCCGAATCCCTTGTTGACTACACATCCCAATCGAAGGAAAGAAAGCCCAACCATGGCAAAGGTAGGGGAGAGCGGAACGCCAAGAAAGGACATGACCGAAGGGATGGTGGTGCGCGTAAGGCTTTCGGAGGGGACAAACGAGATACGCCTAACAAAGGTAAGTTCGAAGCCCCTAAACCTAAAAGTCCTTGTTTTATATGTGATGGTCCTCATTGGGTTCGGGATTGCCCAAAGAGGAAGGCCCTCAACGCCTTAGCCGCTCAACATGAGAGCGTGCAAAATGAGGAGCCTCAAGCGGAGATGGGTTCTCTCCGTACCATTGGCGCACTTGAAAGACCCACCCATGTTCAAAAGGGTCTAATGTATGTGAGCGCCACAATCAACGGCAAGGATGTGCGTGCGATGCTTGATACGGGAGCCACGCACAACTTCATCTCTTTGGAAGAGGCCAAACGGTTAGGCCTTAAATATACCAATGGAGGAGGTACCATCAAGGCAGTAAACTCACCCGCCAAAGCTATAGTGGGGGTGTCCAAAGCGACACCAATGCAATTGGGTACATGGAGCGGAAAACTTGATTTCTCCATCGTCTCTATGGACGACTTCCAAGTAGTGTTGGGCATGGAGTTCTTCGACCAAGCCCATGCTTTCCCCATACCAGCATCTAACTCCCTCAACATCCTCGAAGGGAGTCATTCATGCATGGTCATGGCGGAACGTGCAACCAAAGTCGAGAGCAAGATGATGTCCGCACTACAATTCAAGCAAGGAATGAAGGAAGATCCTAACCTCCTTGCCACCGTTCGGGAACGAGATGATGAGAAAAATATTGGCGTTACCAAAGACCCATTAGCAAGACGTGTCCAGGCCATCCTTAAGAAGTACAAGAATGTTACTACCCAAAAGCTACGAAGGAGGCTACCGCCAAAACGAGAGGCTCACCAAGACAAGTTGGAGCCCAATGCCAAACCTCCATCCACAACGCCTCACCACATGACGCCACCCAAGATCGCGAAGAAGGCCACCAAGAAGCGACGCAAGCACACGAAAGGGAAGCGTCAACATGGAGGGAAGACCACCTACCCGCAACCAAAGATACATCCTCCAAGACGCGACGAGGACGTCGCGAAATTAGGTGGGGGAGGATGTCACGCCCCGCGCAACATGCGCACTATTCCACGTCAAGCTTGCTCGAAAGAACGCCAAGGAATGGGATTTCAGGGGAAGTGTTATAGTGATTTGGGATCCTCATGTCGAGAGGAACTTAATGGCGTGAAGGGTAGACTCGGTGATCCGGAAGCTTCTAGAAGGTTCCGCAACGTTCCAGAACATTCCGGAGAGATCCAGAAGGATCCGAAAGTCGTGAGACACGTCCGGAAGACTCTAGAAGTCTCTAGAAGACTCGAGAAGGTTGCGGAAGAATGTGGAAGGCTACGGAAGGTCCTAGAACGTCTAGCCCATTCTAGAATCCTCTAGCCAAGAACCTTCCTTGGAAATATCTAAGATATTTTAGGATAAATATCTAGATATTTAGGGAGATGATTCTAGATAGGAAATATGGACCATTGGATGTATTTAATCCTAGCCGTCCATTGAGGAGGTGGATTACTATAAATACCCCTCCTAGGCTCATTTGCAAGCCAGATCCACAAATCCAAGCTAATATTACAATACAAAGCATTGTAAGAGTTCTCTTGTGTAATACAAAGCTCATTTGCATTAGCAATACTTGCCTCTAAGTTCCATCTCTTCTTCTAGCCTCTAAAGCTCTTTTGGCTCAACGGTCCTAACTTCTCCTTGAGCGGGAAGCAAACTATAAGGCTTACTTAGCAACTTTCGGGTTCAAGTTGCGTAAGTGCCGCACGAGCAGCTGCGCAAAACTCTAATAAGCCCCATAATCATGTGTCGACTGAGCACAAAAAGAAGGTTTATTGATATCTTGACTGAAGGGTAAGTGAGTCATATAAAAAAAAAAAATCAGTTGAGAGTTTGTTTATTTGGATAAAATCAAGGAGAGTGCAATAAATGACCACCTTGGATGTAAAATTCTATAAATCACTTCTAAATAATAACGCTTTAATTGCTAGGGACTAGCAATAAGCTAGTTGGGGGGTGTGATGAACACTTAAATATGCATGTTTAATAAGAGTTTAGTTCATCATATTGCATTAATAGTGTCATTAAATTCCTCAACTTAAGCATATTTGTAGCATTTGCATCTTTGGAATTAATTCCTCTTAATTTTGGTTTTGTTACAGGTTCGGTAAAATGGGCATAACTCTCTATTTATAGATCAGAATGATGCAATTCTTAATGTTTTGGAAATCTGATTCAATTGTCTACAAGATTGCATTCACAAGCATAATCAAATTCGGGCTTTTAGTGGACCAAAATTGGGCTTGAAGTGAACCCATCTACAGTCTCGGCCCAGTCTGACCAGGCCTCAGTATTTGGACCGTATCTCTCAAAATACGTATCCAAATTGTGCAAATCAATATGTTCTAGAAAGCTGAGAGAAATATCTACAACTTTCATGAAGACATGTGATTAAAATTCACAACATTTCGATGTCAAAATTGATGGTCAAAGTCGGTGCCTAATGATCCCAATTGTCAAAGATATTTACAACTAATATTTGACAATTATGCCCTTGTAATTTGACAAGTTTGCCCCTGGATGTATCTATAAATAGAGGTGCCTTGTGACCCATTAGGGCATCTTGGCCTTGGCTGGAACATTTTGGCTTTGGCTAGGATCTTGTATTGTGTTTTGTGTGTTTATGTTATTAATGAATTTCCTTTTTCTTGCATTTTATTTTCTTTCTATTATAATGTTCTTCTAATTTCTCTTTTGCTAAGGTGAAAGGGTGAAACCCTTGATATGAGAATAAGGATTCTCTAACCCTTAATATGTGCTTAATAATCTTAATCTTATAATGTTTATTCAATATGATTTATATTTAATTTCTTAATCAATCTTGACACCACTCGTAAAGTGGAGGTCTTGATCCATTGTCGACAATCCTTGGCACATCAAATGCTTGGATCCTTTCTAGATGATGTATGGTTCTTCCTTACCGACACGAATCTAGTTAGGAACCTTGATTTGTTGTAGACATATGGTGATTGGCACATTGGATGCTTGAACCCATTTACAAGAAGTGGTATAAATATTGGTAATGAAACAAATATAATTCATATAACTAAAATGGGTTAATTATCCTTATTTGAAATATCAAGGGCGGATCCCCTAACCTTAGCCTTCATTGTTATTGTGTTAATTCCTCTTGTATTTTAATTATTCTATTGTTTATGAACTTTTTATTTTATTTACTATGGTAGGTTCTACCACCTTATGAAATTGTTCTTTAATTTACTATGGTTGGTTATACCACCTATTTCCATGGATGGTTTTACCTCCTCTTGCTTTTTGTTTTATATTTGAATGGTCGGTAATACCACCTACCATCTTACATACTTGTTGATATTATCATGTCACCTCTTTGAATCATCCATATCACATTTATTTAGCTTATAATTTGTAACGCTTAAATTCCCTTCCTCGTGGATCGACCCCGGTCTCACCGGGTTTTATTACTTCGACACTCCTATACTTGGGAGACAATCCTTTTTCGGATGTGTCAAGTTTTTGGCGCCGTTGCCGGGGAAGGTAAAAATTGGCGTACAAAATTGTAAGTATTCTCTTTTCTCATTTCTATTTTTATTTTTCTTGTATGTGTTTCTCTTTTCTCTCCCCATTTCTATTTTTATTTTTCTTGCATGTGCTCATCTTTTCTTTCTCTTTGCATTAGTTGGTAGAATTGTTTGTAGCCACTCATCTTCTTAAAGATATGCTCAAACCCAACAAAGAACATAAATGGATTGCATGAAGCTTATGAGAACTTATGCACAATCTTGCATAGTCTTCCCTCATGATGCAACATATTTCGACCATGAATCGGATTTCATTCAATTCTTACCCCACTTTCATGGCCTAGATGTTGAAAACCCATTTTTGCATTTGAGAGAATTTAAAGATTTTTGCAATATCTATTGTGACCTAAATTGTAGCATAAACATCTTTAGATTAAAGCTTTTTCCTTTTTCTTTAAAAGATAAAGCTAAAACATGGCTACAAAATCTTAGGTCAGGATCCATTAGCTCATAGGATGAAATGCAACAACAATTCCTTAAAGAATTCTTTCCTCCCTATAGAACAAATTCTCTCAAAAATCAAATCATCAATTTCACTCAAAAACAAGGAGAGACCTTTTATCAATGTTGGGATAGGTATAAAGCATTGCTTAACACTTGTCCTCATCATGGTTTGGAAACATGGGAACTAGTTCTAATTTTCTATGAAGGTCTTACACATCAAGCTAGGCAAATGGTAGAATTAATGTGTAATGGACAATTTGAAAATAAAGACCCTGATGAAGCCATGGATTTCCTAGACTTACTAGCGAAAAATGCCCAAAATTGGAACAATGTTGGCACCTATGAGGTACCAAGAACGTCTAGTAGAGGCATATATAACTTTAGGGAGAATCATGATCTACATGTTAAATTTACATCCCTAGCTAGGAAAGTCGAGGACTTAGAAATGTGGTCTATGCAAGAAATTGTCTGTCAAACTTGTAATTCTAGTGATCATCCTACGGATGATTGCCCAATTGTGCCTACCTTTAGGAAAAGTCTCCATGACCAAACCAATGTTTTAAACACTTTCCAAAGGTCAAATCCTAATCCTTACTCACAAAATTTTGGATGGAAAAATCACTTGAATTTTGATTGGAGGAATGATAATCATGCACAATCTTACCAACCTCCCTTTCAATCATATCAAAATTTTCAAAAATCTTATGATCATACATCTTATGAGAATCTTGAAGAAACATTGAATTCATTTATTGCAAAGCAAGAGGTTTTTAATAGTCAAGTTGCTCAAACTATGGCAAACTTGAATGATGCTCTTGAAATACTTGCATTTGCACTTAATGCTCATGAGAAAGGTGAGTTTCCATCTCAACTCGAGCCAAACCTCATCAATCCATATGTGAGTAATCCAAGTGGCCAACATCTAGATGAAGATTCGGTAAGTGCTCTTCGTGAAGATTCGGTAAGTACTTTTCATAATGGTAAGGTTGATCAAGAGCCTATTCCTAACCCTTATGAGAAAGATAATGAATCAATCCTAAAGGGTAAGAAAGAGGTTAATCAACTTATACCTAACAAGGAAAAGACCGAACCCTCACTTATGCACTCATGTCATCATGCAAAGGAATTTAACCAAAATTTTGACATCAATGAATTTTTCAGGCATGATGAAAATGAGGAAGCTAATAGGACTAAAACTAATATGGAAGACTATATCCAAAATGAGAGCTTTTCAAGTCCTTCAGAAATTGGGTTAACTAGTTCATTTGAAGCAAATATGCAACTAGTGCCCATTGCTTCTAAAGAATTTTCATTGCTTGATTTTGTACAGGTGAAAGAGATTAAAAGTTGGGAGCCATGTTTTGAACAAAGGCAGGAAGAAACATCCACACTCAAGAATGCATGCCTCAAGGACAAACAAATTCAACTAGTGGTAATCTCTCCCATTCTTGCAAATAAAGGAAAAAGAAAGGTACCACCTCAATGGCATATTTTTGACCGTGGTAAATTACTTTCGAAGAGATTCCTCTTTTGGCTTTTTTTTACGATTGTTCAAATTTCATCCATCGGTGCCATATTTTTATTTTTATTCTTGATTTTTGCTATCATTTCTAGTTTGTTCTCATTTTATTTTATGTGCTTTATTTGAGTGTTTGCATTTTGTTTTCCGGTCAAGTGGCGGATACGGTACTCCGTGACTTTTAAAGTCGGTTTATTAGTTCCCTAAAAACTGTGGCTCACCTTGCATCAATTTTCTTTTCTTCTCTCTCATTTTCTTCATAGTCTTGGGAATTTGATCAAAACGACCCTGTTTGCCAGTTTATAAGAAAACTGGATGGGAAGCATATCCCCAACTCATAGAAGGTGTTTAAGCCGTTTCTGGACGTAAAACCAGAGGAAGATGTGAGCCACAGTCACAACTACCTGTACATATGCATGCGTGCCATCATTTTTGAATTTTAATACCTCATAGCTGTCATTTTTGAATTTGTATCTTTTGTTTGACTTATGGTGTCTTATTTCATCATCTTTTGAATTTTTATGCATTATTGTCAAATTTTTCAACAAACAACCGAGCTACCTAGATAGATATCATCATTAGCATACCTTTTTGCACTCCATAAATACCACATCTCTTATTCTCTTCTTCACACATAGTTAGAGAGTTACATAGACATGGAGGGAACTTCAAAACGTCGAATCCAAAGGATATGTGTATTCTGTGGATCTCGACCAGGTAAAAGTGAAGAGTTTGTCGAGACAGCAAATTATCTTGGTAGATTACTAGCTGAAAGAAAGATTCATGTGGTTTATGGGGGAGGTAGCCTCGGGTTGATGGGTTGTGTGGCAAGAGCTGCACGTGCAGGAGGTAGTCAAGTTTTAGGAGTTATTCCTAAAGCTTTGGCTATAGAAAGCATTGTTGAAAAAACGGTTGGGAAGGAGTTACAAGTCTCCTCTATGCATGAACGCATGGCACATATGCTCATCAATTCAGATGCCTTTATTGCTTTACCAGGTGGCTTTGGTACTTTTGAAGAAATTTTTCAAATTGCCTCTTGGGCCCAACTGAACCTCCATCAAAAACCCATAGGTTTGTTGAATGTTAACAATTTCTTTGATCCTTTAGTAAGTTTTGTTGATGCAGCTGTAGAACAAAATTTTATCCCACATTGGGCGAGACAGATCCTTGTTTCTGCCACTTCTGCTGGTGAGTTACTTGACAAATTACAAGAAGTTGAGTATGAACCGGACCCAGCTAGTACTCAAATTAATTGGGCAGGAGGGCAAAACAAAAAGTGCAAATTGGATCTGAATCTCCGTTTGTAATTTTTTTTCTTTTATTTTATTTTTAGCATGTTATTTTATGAGTCTTTCAGGTCATCTCTCTTGAATAACAGAAGCTTCAGGTAATGTCTCCTATACTTTATCTCTCTACATTTAAACATTGAGGACAATGTTTCATTTGGTTGGGGGGGAAGGATAGTAGACATAAGTGTGTCTTGAAATTTTACTTTTTCTTGAAAAAAAAAAAAGCGAGTTAGTAATTAGATTCAGAGTGTAGTGTAAGGAGTTCAAATCCTCTTGAGACACATTCTAGGTCAGGAATGGCAAAGTAGGGAGGACCAGTTTGAACTCTTGAAACCCATTCTAACCAATTTGTCATTTTATTTTATGAACTTATTTTAGCTAACTTGATATTATTTAGACTTGATTTTTGAATTTTATAACAAGGAGGTCTTATTCATTTCACTTTTCACTTTGAATTATTCAAATCTATGAACTATCACAACCTTATCATAAAAAAAAAAAAGAAAGAAAAATTGTGTGCTTATGTACTCATTAAGCAAGTATTCATGAACCTTTCTTCACACACACACACATACCTTGATGCATGATTGTGGGTGGCAAAATGAGATGTTATAATATTTGAGTTCTTTTGTTTTGTTTAGGATAACAACACAAAGGAAGGGGAAAAGGTAAAAAAAAAAACAAAAAAACAAAAAAAAAAGAAAAAAAAGAAAAAAAGAAAGAAAAAAAATACAATTTGGATAAGTTTTGGTCTCGTAGCCTCCTTAATTCGAGTAATTAAGCCCGAGGGGTGCCTCAACACCTAATACCCTAAGACCAACTGGTTTGGGAGCTATTGGCCAAAGCTCGCTACATGGATTAAGGAGAAAGCTTAATGGGATTGAACATTGCACTATCCACAAGTTTCTAAGCAAAAATAAAGTATCGGCAACCCGAGTCGTTAAGCTCGTAGGGGTGTCTTAACACCTAATGCCCTAAGGCCAACTGGTCTGGGAGTCATTAGCCTAAGGCTCGCTACATGGGTTAAAGATGCATTCCTTCAAAAAAAAAAAGAGAGAAAAAAAAATATATATATATATATAATGAATAAATGCCCCTTACCTAAGGTTGTTAGCCTTAACAAATATTAGAACCGATATGGCTTCTTTCTAATAAGCCCCATAATCATGTGTCGACTGAGCACAAAAAGAAGGTTTATTGATATCTTGACTGAAGGGTACGTGAGTCATAAAAAAAAAAAAAACAGTTGAGAGTTTGTTTATTTGGATAAAATCAAGGAGAGTGCAATAATGACCACCTTGGATGTAAAATTCTGTAAATCACTTCTAAATAATAACGCTTTAATTGCTAGGGACTAGCAATAAGCTAGTTGGGGGGTGTGATGAACACTTAAATATGCATGTTTAATAAGAGTTTAGTTCATCATATTGCATTAATAGTGTCATTAAATTCCTCAACTTAAGCACATTTGTAGCACTTGTATCTTTGGAATTAATTCCTCTTAATTTTGGTTTTGTTACAGGTTCGGTAAAATGGGCATAACTCTCTATTTATAGATCAGAATGATGCAATTCTTAATGTTTTGGAAATCTGATTCAATTGTCTACAAGATTGCATTTCACAAGCATAATCAAATTCGGGCTTTTAGTGGACCAAAATTGGGCTTAAAGTGAACCCATCTATAGTCTCGGCCCAGTCTGACCAGGCCTCAGTATTTGGACCGTATCTCTCAAAATACGTATCCAAATTGTGCAAATCAATATGTTATAGAAAGCTGAGAGAAATATCTACAACTTCTATGAAGACATGTGATAAAATTCACAACGTTTCGATGTCAAAATTGATGGTCAAAGTCGGTGCCTAATGATCCCAATAGTCAAAGATATTTATAACTAATATTTGACAATTATGCCCTTGTAATTTGACAAGTTTGCCCCTGGATGTATCTATAAATAGAGGTGCCTTGTGACCCATTAGGGCATCTTGGCCTTGGCTGGAACATTTTGGCTTTGGCTCGGATCTTGTATTGTGTTTTGTGTGTTTATGTTATTAATGAATTTCCTTTTTCTTGCATTTTATTTTCTTTCTATTATAATGTTCTTCTAATTTCTCTTTTGCTAAGGTGAAAGGGTGAAAACCCTTGATATGAGAATAAGGATTCTCTAACCCTTAATATGTGCTTAATAATCTTAATCTTATAATGTTTATTCAATATGATTTATATTTAATTTCTTAAATCAATCTTGACACCACTCGTAAAGTGGAGGTCTTGATCCATTGTCGACAATCCTTGGCACATCAAATGCTTGGATCCTTTCTAGATGATATATGGTTCTTCCTTACCGACACGAATCTAGTTAGGAACCTTGATTTGTTGTAGACATATGGTGATTGGCACATTGGATGCTTGAACCAATTTACAAGAAGTGGTATAAATATTGGTAACGAAACAAATATAATTCATATAACTAAAATGGGTTAATTATCCTTATTCGAAATATCAAAGGCGGATCCCCTAACCTTAGCTTTCATTATTATTGTGTTAATTTCTTTTACTTGCGTATTTTAATCATTCTCATCTATTATTGATATTATCTTGTCATATCTTCGAATCATCCATATCACATTTGCTTAACTTATAATTTGTAGCGCTAAAATCTCCTTCCTCGTGGATCGACCCCGGTCTCACTGGGTTTATTACTTCGACACTCCTATACTTGGGAGACAATCCTTTTTTCGGATGTGTCAAGTTTTTGGCGCCGTTGCCGGGGAAGGTAAAAATTGGCGTGCAAAATTGTAAGTGTTCTCTTTTCTCATCTTAGATCTAAATTTTTTATTTTTGTGTGTTCATCTTTTGCTCTCTTTTCTTCTCCCTTTTTTGCATGAAAATTTGGTCACGAACATCTAGTGATAGACTTATTAGAAAAACATCATCTTCCTTAGAAAACATAGCCAACAATCATGAAGAAATATTCACGGATGAAGGGGACAACCGTTCGCAACAAAATGATCAAAACCAACGAAGAACCCTCAGAAACTACATGAATCCGGTAAGGACTAGTGCACCATCTTGTGTAGTTTCTCCTCCAGATTCAATCCATTTCAATTTCAAACCAAGTTTTGTTCGACTTTTACCCACTTTTCATGGCCTTGACATGGAGAACCCATATTCCCACTTGAAACTCTTTGAAGAGGTATGTAGCTTCTACACTGACCCAAATGTAGCATAAACACCATTAGATTAAAGCTTTTTTCTTTTCTTTAAAAGATAAAGCTAGAACATGGCTACAAAATTTGAGGTCGAATTCCATTAGTTCATGGATGAGATGAAACAACAATTTTTGAAAAAAAATTTTCCTACCCATAGAATAAATTCTCTTAAAAGACAAATTTCTGATTTCTCTCAAAAACAAGGGGAAACTCTTTACTAATGTTGGGATAGGTATAAGGAACTACTTAATACCGGTCCTCACCATGGTTTCGAAACTTGGAGAATAGTTGCACATTTCTATGAAGGGTTAACACCTCAAGATAGGCAACTAGTAGAATTAATGTGTAGAGGAGAATTTAAAGAAAAAGACCCTGAGGAAGCACTTGACTTCCTAGATTCCTTAGCAGAAAAGGCACAAAAATGGGACATTGCTGGCACCTATGAGGTACCAAGCAAGGCCCAAACCTCGACATCCAATAGAGCTATTTACAACCTTAGGGAAGACCATGACCTTCAAGCCAAATATGCATCCCTAGCTAGAAAAGTCGAGGCTTTAGAAATGAACAAGAGTGGTCAATTGAATTCTATTCAAGAAAATGTCTGTAACATTTGTGATAACAATGACCATTCTACTGATAATTGTCCAACTTTGCCTGCCTTTAGGGAATGCCTCCATGAAGAAGCCAACGCCTTGAACACTTTCAAAAGGCCAAATCACAATCCATATTCACAAACCTACAATCCTGGTTGGAGAAATCATCCAAAATTTAGCTGGAAAAATGATAATCATGCACAATCTTCACAAGTCCCTTTTCAAACACGACAAAATTTTCAAAATTCTCATGATCATGCATATGCTCCTCCTCCTAGGAATGACTTTGAAGAAACAGTGCATTCATTCATTACAAAGCAAGAGACTTTCAATAGTCAAACTACTCAAACATTAGCAAATTTGTCAAAAACTCTTGCAAAATTTGCATCTACATGTAGCATCCAAGAGAAAGGAAAATTTCCTTCTCAAACATTGCAAAAACCCAAAGATCAATCTAACTCAAATGCAGGGAATTCAAATAACCATTATTTTGACCAAGCCAAGTCAGTCATGACCCTTTGCAATGGTAAGGTTGTTAAAAAACACATTCCTAATCCTTGTGAGAAAGAAGAAGAATCGATCTCCAAAGGACAGGAAGAGGCTGCCAACCCAACACCTAGCGAAGAAGAAACCAAATCCTCATCTGTGCCTCCATTTCCTCAAGCATTAGCTACACCAAAGAAGCCAACTCACAATTATGAAATCTTTGAAATTTTCAAACAGGTAAAGGTCAACATTCCCTTGCTTGATGTGATAAAACAGGTACCTTCTTATGCAAAATTTTTGAAAGACTTGTGCACTGTGAAAAGAAAACTGAATGTGAAAAAGAAGGCCTTTCTAGCCGAGCAAGTAAGTGTTATTCTTCAAAATAATAATACAGTTAAATATAAGGATCCAGGTTGTCCTACAATTTCATGTGTTATTGGAGACCATAAAATTGAACAAGCTTTACTTGATCTTGGTGCTAGTGTGAATTTGCTTCCATACTCAGTTTTTCAGAAACTCAATCTAGATGAGTTAAAACTGACTTCTGTGACTCTTTTGCTTGCTGATAGATCAATTAAAGTACTAAGAGGAGTAGTAGAAGATGTGTTAGTTCAAGTCGATAAATTCATTTACCCAGTGGATTTTATTGTCTTGGACACACAACCAGTGGAAGTAAGCAATTCAATTCATGTTATTTTAGGGCGTCCATTTCTAGCTACCTCTAATGCTTTGATTAATTGCAGGAATGGAGTCATGAAGTTATCGTTTGGGAACATGACATTGGAACTTAATGTTTTCAATATGTGCAAACAACCAAATGAAGAAGAAGATGAAGTTGATGAAGCCAATTGTAGATCTATTGTGGAAGATCACATCCAAAAAGGGAGTTCTTCTGACCCTTGGAAAAACTTCTCTAGTGAATTCATTAGAATCAAGCATGGAACTAGAGTCTGATCTTTCTGATATATGCTCTTTACTGGATTGTGCACAGGTGTTGGAAAAAAGCTCAAAATCAAGATTTGAAGAATTGGGGCAAATGAATGAAAGCAAGGAAGAGGAAGCTCCCAAGTTAGAATTGAAGCCCTTACCTGAAGGACTGAAATATGCATATCTTGGGGAGAATCAGACATATCCGGTGGTAATTTCTTCATCCCTCACATGCGAGCAACAAGGTAAGTTGATAGAAGTGCTTAAAAGGCATAAAAATGCAATTGGTGGACTTTAAAAGATATAAAAGGCATTAACCCTTTAATTTGCACACATAGAATACATTTAGAGGAAAATGCCAAAACATCTCAACAACCTCAAAGGAGATTAAATCCACACATGAAAGAGGTCATTAGGGCTGAAGTTCTCAAACTACTTGATGTGGGAATTATCTATCCTATGTCTGATAGTAAGTGGGTAAGCCCTACATAAGTAGTACCTAAGAAATCTGGCATTACAGTAGTTAAAAATGAAAGGGTGAATTATTACCAACTCGTGTCTCATCTAGTTGGAGGATGTGCATTGATTATAGAAAATTAAATGCTGTCACTAGAAAAGACCACTTTCCCTTACCCTTCCTTGACCAAATTCTTGAAAGAGTAGCAGAAAACCCCTACTACTGCTTTCTTGATGGATACTCAGGCTACTATCAAATTCCCATTGCACTTGAAGACCAAGAAAAGACAACATTCACGTGCCCCTTTGGCACTTTTGCATTTAGGAGAATGCCTTTTGGACTTTGTAATGCCCCAGCCACTTTTCAAAGATGCATGTTAAGCATTTTCAGTGACATGGTTGAGCAGTATTTAGAAGTTTTCATGGATGATTTAACTGTCTTTGGAAACTCTTTTGATAATTGTTTGAAAATTGAAAAAAGTCTAAAAAAGGTTGTGTAGAAAAAGGGTCTTATTTGAATTGGGAAAAATGTCATTTATGGTCACTTCAGGAATTGTTTAGTCAGGGATGTCTTCTAAAGGAATTGAAAGTGGATACAGCAAAAGAAAAAAAAAAAAAAAAAAAAAAAAAAAAGTGGAATTAATTTCCCATTTACCTCCCCTAAAAACAGTCAAAGAGGTTCGTTCATTCTTAGGCATGCTGGATTTTATAGGAGGTTCATAAGAAATTTCAGTGCTATATCTAAACCTCTTTGTAACCTCTTAATAAAAGATACTTCCTTTGAATGGACTCAAGAATGTCAAAATGCCTTTGATACACTAATTGGACTTTTAACAACTGCTCCAATTATGCAATATCCTGATTGGTCCTTGCCTTTTGAATTGATGTGTGATGCAAGTGACTATGCCGTTGGTGCTGTCTTAGGACAAAGAAAAGAAGGTAAGCCTTATGTAATATACTATGCAAGTAGGACTTTAAATGTTGCACAAATGAATTACACAACAACTGAGAAAGAACTACTTGCAGTAGTATTTGCATTGGACAAATTTCGATCTTATTTAATTGGCTCTCCAACAATTGTTTACACTGACCATGCAGCTGTGAAGATTTTAATGACTAAACAGGATGCAAAAACTAGATTGATACGGTGGATCTTATTGCTCCAAGAATTCAACATCACAATAAAGGATAAGAAAGGAGCCGACAATGTCGTTGCAGATCATCTTTCAAGACTAACGACAGAGACATTAATTGAAACTTCACCTATCAATGATTCCTTTCCTGATGAATTTTTATATTCTGTTGCTACTGTACCTTGGTTTGCTAACATTGTAAATTTTCTTGCGACAGGGAAAATGCCACCTCATTGGAATGCTCAAGACAAAAGAAAATTTTTAACCGAGGTGAAAAATTTTTACTGGGATGATCCGTATCTTTTCAAATATTGTCCGGATCAAATAATAAGAAGATGCATACCCGACAATGAAGTAAGTAGTGCCATTAACTTTTGTCATTCCGAAGCATGTGGCGGACATTTTTCATCTAAAAAAACAGCTGCTAAGATATTACAATGTGGATTTTATTGGCCCACCTTATTTAAAGATGCACATGCATTTTGCAAAACGTGTGAAAATTGTCAAAAATTGGGATATATTTCAAAAAGAAACATGATGCCGTTGAATCCCATTCTTATCGTTGAAATCTTTGACTGTTGGGGTATTGATTTTATGGGACCCTTTCCACCGTCATTTGGTTTTGTGTACATCCTTGTTGCAGTAGACTATGTTTCAAAATGGGTCGAGGCAATTCCATGTCGAAACAATGATCACAAAACAGTTGTCAAATTCTTGAAAGAGAATATCTTGAGTAGATTTGGAATTCCTCGAGCCATTATTAGTGATGGGGGTACACATTTTTGTAACAAACCATTTGAAACTTTAATGAAGAAATATGGAATAACCCATAAAATTTCTACACCTTATCACCCACAAACAAGTGGACAAGTTGAATTAGCTAATAGGGAGATAAAACAGATCTTAGAAAAAAACGGTTAACCCAAATCGTAAAGATTGGTCTTTAAGACTTAATGATGCACTCTGGGCTTACCGAACTGCTTTCAAAACATCATTGGGAATGTCTCCTTATAGATTAGTTTATGGAAAACCTTGTCACTTGCCAGTGGAAATTGAACATAAAGCTTATTGGGCCATTAAAACATTTAACACAAACTTGAATGATGCTTGCAAGTTACGAAAACTCCAACTGAGTGAACTTGAAGAAATCAGGAATGAGGCTTATGAAAATTCTAAAATCTACAAAGAAAAAATGAAGGTTTTTCATGACAAATCCATTGTTAGAAAATCTTTTGAACCTTCACAAAAAGTTCTTTTGTATGATTCAAGGTTGCATTTATTTTCTGGTAAACTTCGGTCACGTTGGACTGGGCCTTTCATTGTTAAAAATGTTTTCCCTCATGGAGCAATTGAAATTGAGAACCCAAAGAATGGTCATGTGTTTAAAGTTAATGGACAACGGTTAAAACCATTCTTTGAAAATTTTGACCAAAATGAAGAGTCCATTGCTTTAGTCGATCCTTTTTAAGGATTGATTTTTCCGGTCAAGTGGCGGATACGGTACTCCGTGACTATTAAAGTCGGTTTTTCAGTTCCCTAAAAACTGTTGCTTGCATCCATTTTCTTTCTTCTCTCTCATTTTCTTCACATGGATACCATTCTCTCAAAATTGCACAAACATTTTCCCTCTCTTCCTCAAAATGATTTGCTTAAAATTTATAAAGCTCGTGCAGAAAGACTAAGGTTGTTGATGCGTAAGGGTATTCCTGCTGATTTAAGATGGTTAATTGAAGCCAAGGTTCGATTCTCTTGTGAGTTTTCAGATAATCTTGTTTCCCATAGGCCAGGTTTGGGAAAAAGCTCTTATGCCAAAAAGCGAAGAGCGAAAAGGTTACAAGTTTGTCCCAGATGTGCAAGATGGACTTGTAACCAGCGTTGCCGCTCCTTGGGATATTTGTCTAACAATCGAGAGGCTAAACTACAGTTCATCAAGAATGGACTGAGTTTTTTTTTTTTTGAGTAAAGGGAGTCTTTGGATGATTCCGAACGACTCTTGAGACGCATTCTTTGGACTCGTGCAGCTGTGATGAAATTTTTAATTGGGACACAATTCCGAGATAGCCACGGAAACGCTATAGTCTTGGAATCTGACTCAAAACGACCCTGTTGCCAGTTTATAAGGAAAACTGGAGGGAGCTATCCCCAACTCATAGAAGGTGTTTAAAGCCGTTTCTGGACGTCAAAAACCAGAGGAAGATGTGCGCCACAGTCACAACTACCTGTACAATGCATGCGTTGCCATCATTTTTGAATTTTAATACATTACAGCTGTCATTTTTGAATTTGTATCTTTTGTTTGACTTGTGCATTTATGATGTTTTATTTCATCATCTTTTTTTTGAATCTCAATGCATTATTGTCAAACTTTTTCAACAAACAACTGAGCTACCTTTTTATATGTCATCATTAGAATACCTTTTTGCACTCCATAAATATGACATCTCTTGTTCTCCTCTTCACACATAGTTAGAGAGTTGTATAGACATGGAGAAAACTTCAAAAACGTCAAATCCAAAGGATATGTTTATTTTGTGAATCTCGATCGGGTAAAAGTAAAGAGTTTGTAGCAGTAGCAAATTATCTTGGTAGGCTACTGGCTCTGACATGAAAAGATTCATGTGGTTTATGGGGGAGGTAGCCTCGGGTTAATGGGCTGTGTGTTAAACAGCGCCACATGT
This sequence comes from Boswellia sacra, assembly GCA_013180625.2. Lineage (NCBI taxonomy): Eukaryota > Viridiplantae > Streptophyta > Magnoliopsida > Sapindales > Burseraceae > Boswellia > Boswellia sacra. Next base: position 3,300 of record SNVD02012186.1, on the reverse strand, counting down.
ATTGGGGTACTCAAGTTTTAGGAGTTTTTAAAGCTTTGGCTGTAGAAAAGTATTGTTGGAAAAACGGTTGGGAAGCGAGTTACAGGTCTCCTCTATGCATGAACGCATGGCACATATGCTCATCAATTCAGATGCCTTTATTGCTTTACCAGGTGGCTTTGGCACTCTTGAAAAAATTTTTCAAATTGCCTCTTGGGCCCAACTGAATCTCCATCAAAAACCCATAGGTTTGTTGAATGTCAAAAATTTCTTTGATCCTTTGATAAGTTTTGTTGATGCCGCTGTGGAACAGAATTTTATCCCTCATTCAGCGAGAGAGATCCTTATTTCTGCCACTTCTACTGGTGAGCTACTTGACAAACTACAAGAAGTTGAGTATGAACCTGACCCAGCTAGTACTCAAATTAATTGGGCAGGAGGGCAAAACAAAAAGTGCAAATTGGATCTGAATCTCCGTTTGTAATTTTTTCTTGTCCTTATTTTATTTTTAGCATTTTATTTTATGAGTCTTTCAGGTCATCTCTCTTGAATAACAGAAGCTTCAGGTAATGTCTCCTATACTTTATCTCTCTACATTTAAACATTGAGGACAATGTTTCATTTGGTTGGGGGGGAAGGATAGTAGAAATAAGTGTGTCTTGAAATTTTATTTTTTCTTGCAAAAAAAAAAAAAAGCGAGTTAGTAATTAGATTTAGAGTGCGGTGTAAGGAGTTCAAATCCTCTTAAGACGCATTCTGGGTCAGGAATGGCAGAGTAGGGAGGACCAGTTTGAACTCTTGAAACCCATTCTAACCAATTTGTCATTTTATTCTTGCATTTTTGAAAACTTATTTGATATTATTTATTCTTGATTTTTGAATTTTATAACAAGGAGGTCTTATTCATTTCACTTTGAATCATTCAAATCTATGAACTCTCACAAACTTATCATTTAATAAATTGTGTGCTTATGTGCTCATTAAGCAAGTATCTATGAATCTTTCTTCACACACACACATACCTTGATGTATGATTGTGGGTGGCAAAATGAAATATTGCAATATTTGAGTTCTTTTATTTTGTTTAGGAAAACAACAAAAGGAAGTGGAAAGTTTAAAAAAAAATGAAAAAAAAATGAAAAATGAAAAAAAAAAGAAAAAAAAAAGAAAAGAAAAAAGAGAGAAAGTAATGGTGGATAAGTTTGGTCTTGTAGCCTCCTTAATTCGAGCAATTAAGCCCGAGGGGTGCCTCAACACCTAATACCCTAAGACCAACTGGTTTGGGAGCTATTGGCCCAAAGTCGCTACATGGATTAAGGAGAAAGCTTAATGGGATTGAACCTTGCACTATCCACAAGTTTCTAAGCAAAAATAAAGCATCGGCAACCCGAGTCGTTAAGCTCGTAGGGGTGTCTTAACACCTAATGCCTTAAGGCCAACTGGTCTGGGAGTCATTAGCCTAAGGCTCGCTACATGGGTTAAAGATGCATTCTTTAAAAAAAAAAAAAGAAAAAAAAAAGAAAAAAATGTATAAAATGAATGAATATCCCCTACCTTAAGGTTGTTAGCCTTAACAAAGACTAGAACCGATATGGCTTATTTCTAATAAGCCCCATAGTCATGTGTCAACTGAGCACAACAGAAGGTTTGTGGATATCTTGACTGAAGGGTACATGAGTCATATAAAAAAAAAATCAGTTGAGAGTTTGTTTATTTGGATAAAATCAAGGAGAGTGCAATAATGACCACCTTGGATGTAAAATTCTATAAATCACTTCTAAATAATAACGTTTTAATTGCTAGGGACTAGCAATAAGCTAGTTGGGGGGTGTGATGAACACTTAAATATGCATGTTTAATAAGAGTTTAGTTCATCATATTGCATTAATAGTGTCATTAAATTCCTCAACTTAAGCATATTTGTAGCACTTGTATCTTTGGAATTAATTTCTCTTAATTTTGGTTTTGTTACAGGTTCGGTAAAATGGGCATAACTCTCTTTTTATAGATCAGAATGATGCAATTCTTAATGTTTTGGAAAGATGATTTAATTTTCTACAAGATTGCATTTCACAAGCATCATCAAATTCGGGCTCTTAGTGGACCAAAATTGGGCTTGAAATGAACCCATCTACAGTCTCAGCCCAGTCTGACCAGGCCTCAGTATTTGGATCGTATCTCTCAAAATACGTATCCAAATTGTGCAAATCAATATGTTCTAGAAAACTGAGAGAAATATCTACAACTTTCATGAAGACATATGATTAAAATTCACAACATTTCGATGTCAAAATTGATGGTCAAAGTCGGTGCCTAATGTCCCAATTGTCAAAGATATTTACAACTAATATTTGACAATTATGCCCTTGTAATTTGACAAGTTTGCCCCTGGATGTATCTATAAATAGAGGTTCCTTGTGACCCATTGGGGCATCTGGGCCTTGGCTGGAACATTTTGGCTTTGGCTAGGATCTTGTATTGTGTTTTGTGTGTTTATGTTATTAATGAATTTCTTTTTCTTGCATTTTATTTTCTTTGTATTATAATGTTCTTCTAATTTCTCTTTTGCTAAGGTGAAAGGGTGAAACCCTTGATATGAGAATAAGGATTCTCTAACCCTTAATATGTGCTTAATAATCTTAATCTTAAAATGTTTATTCAATATGATTTATATTTAATTTCTTAATCAATCTTGACACCACTCGTAAAGTGGAGGTCTTGATCCATTGTCGACAATCCTTGCCACATCAAATGCTTGGATCCTTTCTAGATGATGTATGGTTCTTCCTTACCGACACGAATCTAGTTAGGAACCTTGATTTGTTGTAGACATATGGTGATTGGCACATTGGATGCTTGAACCCATTTACAAGAAGTGGTATAAATATTGGTAATGAAACAAATATAATTCATATAACTAAAAGGGTTAATTATCCTTATTTGAAATATCAAGGGCGGATCCCCTAACCTTAGCCTTCATTGTTATTGTGTTAATTCCTCTTGTATTTTTAATTATTCTATTGTTTATGAACTTTTTATTTTATTTGCTATGGTAGGTTCTACCACCTTATGAAATTGTTCTTTAATTTACTATGGTTGGTTATACCACCTATTTCCATAGATGGTTTTACCTCCTCTTGCCTTTTGTTTTATATTTGAATGGTCGGTAATACCACCTACCATCTTACATACTTGTTGATATTATCATGGCACCTCTTTGAATCATCCATATCACATTTGTTTAGCTTATAATTTGTAACGCTTAAATTCCCTTCCTCGTGGATCGACCCCGGTCTCACCGGGTTTATTACTTCGATACTC